>JZKD02S0044950.1:321581-339370 GCA_000966675.3 Picea glauca | reverse complement strand
TCCTTATCCAGAAAGATTAGTGATCGAGAAACCTACCACCCGACCAAAATTTGACATCTTGAATGAATTGAAGAATATTTGTGTCAAAATTCCCTTGCTTCAATCCATTAAGGATGTTCCAATCTACAACAAGGTGGTAAAAGAATTGTGTATTAAGAAGCCAGGAAGGAAGCAAAAGGACCCTCCAACAGTACATTTGATAGGAGAACTTTCTGAGTACATATCAAAGCAACCTAAGGTCGCAAAGTATGGGAACCCAGGGAACCCTTTAGTGACCATAACTATTAATGAGGTCTCCATCAGAAGCACTCTCATAGACCTAGGGGAAACCATCAATGTTATGAATGTTACTACCTTGGAGGAATTACAACTAAAACCTCTTCTTAGACCTACCCCAACTATTTTTGAATTAGCAGATAAGACAAAGGTTATCCCTGAAGGAATTTTGGATGATATCATAGTTACTTTAGCCTCATGGGAGTACCCAATAGACTTTCTTGTCATCCACTCAAAGGATCCTACCAAAGGGCATCCCGTTATTTTGGGAAGACCTTGGTTAGCCACAACCAATGGATTTATTGGCTGTAGAGAGGGAGAAATGACCATCTCAAATGGACTCTCTATACAAAATCTCACCATATATCCACCAGCCCAACCTATCATGGAGAATATATGGTGGTTTGAATGTCCATACGAGAATGAGAACTAGGAAGAACCTGTGTTTCCAAGTGATCATTCCTGGGCACTTCAGGAGCATAGAACGGAAAATGTGCTAAACCAGCTTATTTCTGCTATCACGTGTGTTGATTTTCCACAATCTTTTCCCCAATTTGAGTATATGTTTGGGGAAGAATTTCAGGAACATTTGGACCCATCAATTTTGTCTTTGACATATTTTATCATCGAGATAGACACGTTTACCACATCTTATACCATGCCCTACAAGATTAGTCCAGATAAATTTCTACATATAAATTTCGGACTAGATGCAGACCAACAAAAGAAGTTAGTAAGTATCATTAAACAACAATCAGAGGCATTCGCCTGGGAATACACTAACATGAAGGGAAAACACCCTGACACATGCATTCATCACATATATTCCCAGGGGGGAGTAACACCTGTTAGGAAACCCCAGAGAAGGATGAACCCAACACTCAAGGATATAGTAAAAGAGGAGATCCAAAATTTATTAAATGTCAGATTTATTTATCCCATATCCGACAGTAAACGGGTATCCCCGCTTGTAGTGGTTCCAAAGAAAGTAACCGAGAAATGGAGAATTTGTGTCAATTTTCAGGTGCTTAACAAGGCCACTCTGAAGAATTATTTTCCTCTTCCTTTCATTGACCAAGTCTTGGATACCTTGTCAGGAAAGAAATATTTCTCCTTTTTAGATGGATATAGCGGGTACAATCACATTCTCATAGCACCCGAGGATCAAGACAAGACTACCTTCACTTGTCCTTGGGGCACCTATGCCTATAGGGTCTTACCATTTGGATTGTGTAATTCTCTTGCCACATTTCAATGAGCAGTACTAGGGATATTTATTGATCTTATTCATGATTGTGTGGAGGTATACATGGATGACTTCACAATATATGGAAATACTTACCAGGAATCCTTAGATAATTTAGAAAAAGTCCTTACTAGATGCCAAGAAATGAACCTATCCTTAAGTCACGAAAAACGTAAAATGTTGTTAACTGAAGGAGTGGTTCTAGGACATCACGTTTCATCTGAAGGGATTAAAGTTGATCCTGTTAAGATTGAGGTCATCGTCAGACTTCCACTCCCAAAGACTCAAAAATAGGTGAGAATATTTCTTGGACATGCCGGATACTATCGACGATTTATTGAAAATTTCACAAAGATTGTTGCACCCATGTTTGGATTGTTAATAAAAGATGTTGATTTTCTTTGGACTGAGTAGTGTCAAGCCACCTTTGAAACTATGAAATATAAGTTGTCTATGACACCAGTTCTCTCTCCCATTTCACATATTCACTGATGCCTCTAACACTGCAATAGAAGGAGTAATAGGGCAGAAAGAAGATCAACAATCCTATGCCATTTATTTTGTGAGCAAGAACTTGTCCCCTGCCTAGTTAAACTATACAGTTACCGAAAAGGAATTCTTGGCAGTAATTCATGCTATCAATAAGTTTCACCACTACATCACAGGTTACGAAGTATTTGTACATACAGATCACTTTTCCATTAGATTTCTCATGAATAAACCCATTACTAATGGTCGAGTGACTAGGTGGCTCTTGCTATTGCAAGAGTTCAATATCATCGTTCTAGACCGACCTGGAAAGGAAAATTTGGTAGCTGATTTTATTTCACGCACAAAAAATGAGGATGATGATATTCCCGTTGATGATAGTTTCCCAGACGAGCACCTTTTTTCCGTCTCTGTAAATACCCCATGGTTTACAGATATGGAAAACTATTTGGCCACTAGGAAGTTACCATCTCATTTGTCACCTCATGAAAAGTGTAGAATTATTACGCAAAGTGTCAATTACTCTTGGGTTGGCCATGAAATTTTTTGTACTGGTCCAGACTTGATTATTCGTAGATGTGTCTGATAAGATGAGATACAAGAAATCCTACCAAGTTGTCATGATGGACCATGTGGTGGCCATTTTTTTTGACAAACGTACAACATATAAGGTGTTACATTCATGTTACTACTGGCCTAACATTTTCAAGGATGTTGCCAAGTATGTGAGGAGTTGCGATAATTGTCAAAGGATAGGAAGACCCACATTAGCTGACGAAATTCCCTTGCATGCCCAAGTTATGATAGAACCTTTCGAGAAATGGGCCCTTGACATTGTAGGGCCAATTTCACCCATGTCTTAAAAGAAAAATTATATTTTGGTTTGTACAGATTATGTCACCAAGTTGGTAGAGGAAAAAACCCTATTCAAGGCTACCGAAAAATACTTTGTCGAATTCATTCATGAAGACATCTTTACCTGCTTTGGTGTTCCTCATGAAATTGTTACAGTCCAAGGCATTCAATTCACTTCCAAGCTGATGAGAGAACTAATGGAGAAATATGAGATCAAGCACTGCAAGTCTTCTCCATACCACCCACAAGCCAATGGTCAAGTAGAGTCCACAAACAAAGGTCTGGAAGCTATCTTAACCAAGACTATTCAATTGCATCATCGAGATTGGGCTGATAGGCTTCCATGGGCTTTGTGGGCATATCGGACCACCTGGATAAACACCACTAGGCATACCCCTTATGAGCTAGTGTATGGGAAACAAGTACTTCTACCGATAGAATTCCAAGTAGGGACCTTTCGTATTGCCGCAAAATTGGGATTAAACTTATATGAGGCTAAAAAACAATTGGCCCTACAATTAAACGAGTTGGATGAGATTAGGCAAGATGCTATCCAACAAACAATATTAGTCCAAAATCAGAGGAGCAAGTGGCATGACAAGTTTATTAAGAAGAAACACTTACAACTTGGTGATTAGGATTTTTTGTTTGACTCCCGATTTAAAACCTTCAAAGGCAAACTTACCACTCGGTGGTTGGGTCCTCACGAGGTAGTCACAGTGTATGACAATGGGGTTGTGAAAATCAAAACAATTGACGATGGACAAGTCTCCTTTGTAGTAAATGGACACTAACTCAAAATTTATCACAAACCCATTTCCAAAGAAGACTCTAGGTCATGTCAACTGACAAGGCATTGGCCTTAGTAGATGGGGAAGTCCCCCCTTGTTCTTGAATGTGATTTTTCTGAATTTTCGACTATAGATATGTAAATAATTTTGAAGTATGTTGATAGACAATTTTAGAGATTTATGTAGGTATTTATTTCACCAGGAGTAGACAGTTTCAAGGAGATATAAAGTAAGTATTTTCCTTCAAAATATTGTTATATTTGAACCTTGTTGTCTACTAAGCATCAATTGAATAATGATTTGCTATAATTAGCCACATTTTTGCAAATATTTCCATCTTCTTTTTCTCAAGGCATCTTTAATAGCAGTTGCTCTTAAACCTTCACCACTAGAGGATAAAAGGAAGTGATACCTTAACCATCAAACTTGGAGGTTACTCGTACAATTTCCCCAAGAACCTTGAGTAAGTGAGTAAAGTATCTTTATTAAAGAGTAACAAGGAGGTCTGATTAGCGGTTAGCCATGGAAACACCACAATAACTTAAAAAAAGAAGAAAGTGAGTTGAGCCTAAAGATACCTCTATGTTCTTTCCCAATGGTACCATCCACTACACACTAAAAATGCTTGATTATATCATATCTTTAGATAGGCTACATCCTCTTAAGTACCCCTTACATCAGGACAATCTCTAAGGAATATATAAAGGAGAGTCATCCTCTAACATAAATACCATCCCAATCTAAAAAAGAGAAGAAAAAAGAAAAGTTTTTTCAGAGCTTCCCCCCATTTTAAAAGATGGAGGGTCAGTCTTTGAGGGTGTAAGAGGCTATCCCACCGGGATACTGAACAGGTCTGCTGGCAATGGGTACTGGCCTATGGTATGACTAGGTAAACCCACCGGAGTACTGAATAGGCTTGCTGGTAGCGGGGCATTCTACCTAGCGAGGATGTTAATCTAACAAAAAATAATAAGAAATTCCTAAATTTTAAACTTGTCCTGATGTATGAAATTACTTGTAGACAAAGCTGACAAGAAGTATGTATGGTTAAGATAAGGTTAATGAATTCCATAAATATTCCATTGGGAACTAACTTTGAGACTATCTTAAAACTATCTCACCTACCTCTTCTTAACTATATGTAGGATGTTCTATCCTATAGGTGGGGTCATATTCTAACCATCTCGTCAGACTGATATGTGAAATTTATCTCTACACTTAACAAGCTGTAAATCTTTGGCTATTGGGAGAATTGATTGGTTTCCTATATTTTTGATTGTGAGGTGTCACAATAATTAGGAGGGAGGGAGGGGTTTCATGAGCCGACAAATGATAATATTGCCTATCTATAATCCACGAGAAGAAGAAGTAGAATCTTTGTAAAAATTTATGTATATTGTTTTTATGATATGGGCTATTATATCATCAGTTATTTTTTTTATTGAAATGCTAAACTCACCGTGTGTTATAAACCTACTGTATATTTCTTTGACAGACCAATTAACTAGTTTTCCTTTACAGACTGTTCACTACAGACTTGTGATTACATGCCTTGAGATAGAAGAACAAATTGTTATGATGTGCGAGCACGATGGAAAAACAAGTAATAGTGGAACACTCTTATCATGTCTATGCTCCTTTTCACTATGACTGTCAAAAGTGTTTAATACTGAGTATGNCATAATTGTTTCCCAAGTTGAAACATAAACTTTTGCACCAATAGTCTCAACCGGCTAGAGTAAAGTCCCAGACATCCAAGCAGTAGGAAGACCTTCCCATCAAAGGGATACCTTTATTAGAAAAGAACCTTGGGATACTTTGTTATCTTCAAGGATAAAAACATTTAGGTACTCTCTTTTTGGAAACCAAACCAGTATGGATGATCAGGAGGATCACAACAATGTAAGACACGAGGAGGGAAAAAAAGTTGGAAACCAAACCGAAACCACCTTCGGGTTTCCAATTTTGGACACCACAAAGAATGTCAATATGAAAAACATTCCCCTCTTGGCACTGCCCACCTTTTACGGCAAAAGCAATGAAGACTAGGATACCTTCCTATTTGAGTTCAACATCTTGTGTAGGAGCTACAATTACTTACAAGATGCCCATAAACTAAAACTCTTTCCTGCTGCCCTCAAGGACTCTGCACTAAGATGGTTCATGGGGTTGGGAGAGTCCAGTATTAGGTCTTGGGAAGCCATGAAAGATATATTTATTAAGAAATACCAAGACTACTGCAAGTCCAAGGATTCTCGTAATGATATTTTCAAAATCCAACAGTTAGAGGATGAGAATCTCGAGGATTATATGGAACGATTTTCTTATATCTCAGAGAAATCAAAGTACCATGACCTTCCAGATGATGCAGTCGTGGCTCTTTTCCTCAAAGGGATTTCAGAGGAATACATAGAGATACTTGACCTGATGGAATCAGGTGACATCTCCCATAAACCATTTGCCAAAATCTGTGAAATGTGTAAGAATTAGTCGAGGAGTAGAGCTAAAACAAGGAAGAATGTTCAGGATCCTTATAGTAGAAACTTAAAACCAGTTAGTTCAGGTGGTATCACAAGAGTAGAGACAAGGAACCTTTTAGAGGACTTCAAAACTGATATCTTAAGCACAATAGGTTCCCAGTTGGACACCCTAAAGATTAAAAAGAAATAGGAGGAGGAAAATGCATCAATGAGCATATTTTGCCCAAGATGCAAGAGGAATCACTCCTCAAGAGAATGCCCATTAGATAATATTTCATTTTGTCGCTTCTGCACTGAGGACCACTCAACTGAAAGGTGCCCATCATTGTTCGGTTTGTTAGCCATCTATAGAAGTGGGGATCATGGGGAGTCCTCTTATGCACCTAGGAGTCCATGGTAGCCTAAGAATCAACCTACATACCCAGATCTACAGCCTCAAGTTCCACCCTATTATCAACAACCACAACAGTGGAACTCACTAAGTTGGAAAAACTGGTCTACACAGTATCACCATCCTTGGCTTCAAGGATGGAGAGGAGGGCATAACCAAGGAACCCTAAAGCTCCACATGTCCCTATGCCCAACCATCCTTACCCTCAGTTTCCACCGAACATCCCGCAACTTCTTTTAGGTTTTGTTCCACCACCTCTTCCTCCTATTCCACATCAACCACAACAATACCAAAATGCAAGCTTTCTCGACATATGTTATTTCTCTTGTTCCATTACAGGAGATTCAATTAAGGTTGGGAAAAGTTTTGGAAAGGCAGAGGCCTTTAGTAGTCATCCGGGAAGAAGAAGAAGAAGAAGAAGAAACCCCCAAACAACCCACATATGATACTAGGTGGGAAGATGTTATTATTCCTAAGGACCAAGAACCCAAGCTTCCCCAAAATGAACCTTCGCAAATTACGAAGGCCCCTCCTTATCCAGAAAGATTAGTGATCGAGAAACCTACCACCCGACCAAAATTTGACATCTTGAATGAATTGAAGAATATTTGTGTCAAAATTCCCTTGCTTCAATCCATTAAGGATATTCCAATCTACAACAAGGTGGTAAAAGAATTGTGTATTAAGAAGCCAAGAAGGAAGCAAAATGACCCTCCAACAGTACATTTGATAGGAGAACTTTCTGAGTACATATCAAAGCAACCTAAGGTCGCAAAATATGGGAACCCAGGGAACCCTTTAGTGACCATAACTATTAATGAGGTCTCCATCAGGAGCACTCTCATAGACCTAGGGGCAACCATCAATGTTATGAATGTTACTACCTTGGAGGAATTACAGCTAAAACCTCTTCTTAGACCTACCCCAACTATTTTGGAATTAGCAGATAAGACAAAGGTTATCCCTAAAGGAATTTTGGATGATATCATAGTTACTTTAGCCTCATGGGAGTACCCAATAGAATTTCTTGTCATCCACTCAAAGGATCCTACCAAAGGGCATCCCGTTATTTTGGGAAGACCTTGGTTAGCCACAACCAATGGATTTATTGGCTGTAGAGAGGGGGAAATGACCATCTCAAATGGACTCTCTATATAAAATCTCACCATATATCCACCAGCCCAACCTATCATGGAGAATATATGGTGGCTTGAATGTCCATACGAGAATGAGAACTAGGAAGAGCCTGTGTTTCCAAGTGATCATTCCTGGGCACTTCAGGAGCATAGAACGGAAAATGTGCTAAACCAGCTTATTTCTGCTATCACGTGTGTTGATTTTCCACAATCTTTTCCCCAATTTGAGTATATGTTTGGGGAAGAATTTCAGGAACATTTGGACCCATCAATTTTGTCTTTGACATATTTTATCATCGAGATAGACACGTTTACCACATCTTATACCATGCCCTACAAGATTAGTCCAGATAAATTTCTACATATAAATTTCGGACTAGATGCAGACCAACAAAAGAAGTTAGTAAGTATCATTAAACAACAATCAGAGGCATTCGCCTGGGAATACACTAACATGAAGGGAAAACACCCTGACACATGCATTCATCACATATATTCCCAGGGGGGAGTAACACCTGTTAGGAAACCCCAGAGAAGGATGAACCCAACACTCAAGGATATAGTAAAAGAGGAGATCCAAAATTTATTAAATGTCAGATTTATTTATCCCATATCCGACAGTAAACGGGTATCCCCGCTTGTAGTGGTTCCAAAGAAAGTAACCGAGAAATGGAGAATTTGTGTCAATTTTCAGGTGCTTAACAAGGCCACTCTGAAGAATTATTTTCCTCTTCCTTTCATTGACCAAGTCTTGGATACCTTGTCAGGAAAGAAATATTTCTCCTTTTTAGATGGATATAGCGGGTACAATCACATTCTCATAGCACCCGAGGATCAAGACAAGACTACCTTCACTTGTCCTTGGGGCACCTATGCCTATAGGGTCTTACCATTTGGATTGTGTAATTCTCTTGCCACATTTCAATGAGCAGTACTAGGGATATTTATTGATCTTATTCATGATTGTGTGGAGGTATACATGGATGACTTCACAATATATGGAAATACTTACCAGGAATCCTTAGATAATTTAGAAAAAGTCCTTACTAGATGCCAAGAAATGAACCTATCCTTAAGTCACGAAAAACGTAAAATGTTGTTAACTGAAGGAGTGGTTCTAGGACATCACGTTTCATCTGAAGGGATTAAAGTTGATCCTGTTAAGATTGAGGTCATCGTCAGACTTCCACTCCCAAAGACTCAAAAATAGGTGAGAATATTTCTTGGACATGCCGGATACTATCGACGATTTATTGAAAATTTCACAAAGATTGTTGCACCCATGTTTGGATTGTTAATAAAAGATGTTGATTTTCTTTGGACTGAGTAGTGTCAAGCCACCTTTGAAACTATGAAATATAAGTTGTCTATGACACCAGTTCTCTCTCCCATTTCACATATTCACTGATGCCTCTAACACTGCAATAGAAGGAGTAATAGGGCAGAAAGAAGATCAACAATCCTATGCCATTTATTTTGTGAGCAAGAACTTGTCCCCTGCCTAGTTAAACTATACAGTTACCGAAAAGGAATTCTTGGCAGTAATTCATGCTATCAATAAGTTTCACCACTACATCACAGGTTACGAAGTATTTGTACATACAGATCACTTTTCCATTAGATTTCTCATGAATAAACCCATTACTAATGGTCGAGTGACTAGGTGGCTCTTGCTATTGCAAGAGTTCAATATCATCGTTCTAGACCGACCTGGAAAGGAAAATTTGGTAGCTGATTTTATTTCACGCACAAAAAATGAGGATGATGATATTCCCGTTGATGATAGTTTCCCAGACGAGCACCTTTTTTCCGTCTCTGTAAATACCCCATGGTTTACAGATATGGAAAACTATTTGGCCACTAGGAAGTTACCATCTCATTTGTCACCTCATGAAAAGTGTAGAATTATTACGCAAAGTGTCAATTACTCTTGGGTTGGCCATGAAATTTTTTGTACTGGTCCAGACTTGATTATTCGTAGATGTGTCTGATAAGATGAGATACAAGAAATCCTACCAAGTTGTCATGATGGACCATGTGGTGGCCATTTTTTTTGACAAACGTACAACATATAAGGTGTTACATTCATGTTACTACTGGCCTAACATTTTCAAGGATGTTGCCAAGTATGTGAGGAGTTGCGATAATTGTCAAAGGATAGGAAGACCCACATTAGCTGACGAAATTCCCTTGCATGCCCAAGTTATGATAGAACCTTTCGAGAAATGGGCCCTTGACATTGTAGGGCCAATTTCACCCATGTCTTAAAAGAAAAATTATATTTTGGTTTGTACAGATTATGTCACCAAGTTGGTAGAGGAAAAAACCCTATTCAAGGCTACCGAAAAATACTTTGTCGAATTCATTCATGAAGACATCTTTACCTGCTTTGGTGTTCCTCATGAAATTGTTACAGTCCAAGGCATTCAATTCACTTCCAAGCTGATGAGAGAACTAATGGAGAAATATGAGATCAAGCACTGCAAGTCTTCTCCATACCACCCACAAGCCAATGGTCAAGTAGAGTCCACAAACAAAGGTCTGGAAGCTATCTTAACCAAGACTATTCAATTGCATCATCGAGATTGGGCTGATAGGCTTCCATGGGCTTTGTGGGCATATCGGACCACCTGGATAAACACCACTAGGCATACCCCTTATGAGCTAGTGTATGGGAAACAAGTACTTCTACCGATAGAATTCCAAGTAGGGACCTTTCGTATTGCCGCAAAATTGGGATTAAACTTATATGAGGCTAAAAAACAATTGGCCCTACAATTAAACGAGTTGGATGAGATTAGGCAAGATGCTATCCAACAAACAATATTAGTCCAAAATCAGAGGAGCAAGTGGCATGACAAGTTTATTAAGAAGAAACACTTACAACTTGGTGATTAGGATTTTTTGTTTGACTCCCGATTTAAAACCTTCAAAGGCAAACTTACCACTCGGTGGTTGGGTCCTCACGAGGTAGTCACAGTGTATGACAATGGGGTTGTGAAAATCAAAACAATTGACGATGGACAAGTCTCCTTTGTAGTAAATGGACACTAACTCAAAATTTATCACAAACCCATTTCCAAAGAAGACTCTAGGTCATGTCAACTGACAAGGCATTGGCCTTAGTAGATGGGGAAGTCCCCCCTTGTTCTTGAATGTGATTTTTCTGAATTTTCGACTATAGATATGTAAATAATTTTGAAGTATGTTGATAGACAATTTTAGAGATTTATGTAGGTATTTATTTCACCAGGAGTAGACAGTTTCAAGGAGATATAAAGTAAGTATTTTCCTTCAAAATATTGTTATATTTGAACCTTGTTGTCTACTAAGCATCAATTGAATAATGATTTGCTATAATTAGCCACATTTTTGCAAATATTTCCATCTTCTTTTTCTCAAGGCATCTTTAATAGCAGTTGCTCTTAAACCTTCACCACTAGAGGATAAAAGGAAGTGATACCTTAACCATCAAACTTGGAGGTTACTCGTACAATTTCCCCAAGAACCTTGAGTAAGTGAGTAAAGTATCTTTATTAAAGAGTAACAAGGAGGTCTGATTAGCGGTTAGCCATGGAAACACCACAATAACTTAAAAAAAGAAGAAAGTGAGTTGAGCCTAAAGATACCTCTATGTTCTTTCCCAATGGTACCATCCACTACACACTAAAAATGCTTGATTATATCATATCTTTAGATAGGCTACATCCTCTTAAGTACCCCTTACATCAGGACAATCTCTAAGGAATATATAAAGGAGAGTCATCCTCTAACATAAATACCATCCCAATCTAAAAAAGAGAAGAAAAAAGAAAAGTTTTTTCAGAGCTTCCCCCCATTTTAAAAGATGGAGGGTCAGTCTTTGAGGGTGTAAGAGGCTATCCCACCGGGATACTGAACAGGTCTGCTGGCAATGGGTACTGGCCTATGGTATGACTAGGTAAACCCACCGGAGTACTGAATAGGCTTGCTGGTAGCGGGGCATTCTACCTAGCGAGGATGTTAATCTAACAAAAAATAATAAGAAATTCCTAAATTTTAAACTTGTCCTGATGTATGAAATTACTTGTAGACAAAGCTGACAAGAAGTATGTATGGTTAAGATAAGGTTAATGAATTCCATAAATATTCCATTGGGAACTAACTTTGAGACTATCTTAAAACTATCTCACCTACCTCTTCTTAACTATATGTAGGATGTTCTATCCTATAGGTGGGGTCATATTCTAACCATCTCGTCAGACTGATATGTGAAATTTATCTCTACACTTAACAAGCTGTAAATCTTTGGCTATTGGGAGAATTGATTGGTTTCCTATATTTTTGATTGTGAGGTGTCACAATAATTAGGAGGGAGGGAGGGGTTTCATGAGCCGACAAATGATAATATTGCCTATCTATAATCCACGAGAAGAAGAAGTAGAATCTTTGTAAAAATTTATGTATATTGTTTTTATGATATGGGCTATTATATCATCAGTTATTTTTTTTATTGAAATGCTAAACTCACCGTGTGTTATAAACCTACTGTATATTTCTTTGACAGACCAATTAACTAGTTTTCCTTTACAGACTGTTCACTACAGACTTGTGATTACATGCCTTGAGATAGAAGAACAAATTGTTATGATGTGCGAGCACGATGGAAAAACAAGTAATAGTGGAACACTCTTATCATGTCTATGCTCCTTTTCACTATGACTGTCAAAAGTGTTTAATACTGAGTATGAATAAAACATCCATTACATGATGAACAAATTTCATTTCACACAGGAATACCATATGGAGTGCCATTTGGAAGATCATATGGGGTGTCATGTGGACGATTGGATGACGCACTATATGAAGGATCGGATGAGGTGCACACACACAATAAATGACCACGATTTCAGGTAACCAGGAATCATTTGAATTAATTTGGCTATTCAGTTGTATGATGAGATAGATTAAATGGCATTTGATAGTTAAATGATACAATCTCTAAATACATTTTTATGATGAAATGTCCAAGTCGAAGACTTGGACATTGATCTAATTCTCTCATCATTATGATTGCCTCCAAAGGACACTCTTCGAATTCAAAATCGACGCAGTCATACTCACACATGGCAACTCATGTGTGATGAATTCATCAATGAATTCAACCGTTTCCACCTTGAGCACATTCAAAATTGGAGGGTTAGCTCCAAATTGTTATTTCATTCATGCATGATCATTGTATTGTGCTCATTCTCTGCCCAATTGCACTCCCTCTGCCCAAATTAGCTCCTCTATCCAATTCCGCTCCTCTGCTCATCCTCCGCACTGTAACCATGCCCAAACAATACAAGCCTTCCTCCTATGCCAACCTCTTTGCTATCCCCGAATTCACACAGTGTAGGGAGGTCTTCCTTCGCACAGGGTGGGGATCGTTCTTAACCTGTCTGCAGGGCCACGATGATGGTGTTTCTTTGAAATTCACCCTTAGATTCGATGGGAGGATGGCACACGTGGGATCTCTGGCCTTCTTGGTCTCTGAGGAGTCAATTACCCCAGCCACGAAGCTGCCAAGGGTTGGATATCATTGGTTCAAACACCACCAGTTGCCATGACCAAGCTACAACAAAGTTTTCAAGCCTGAGTTTCAGAATGTTTATGGAGCTAAGGGATACTCCAAAGAGTGGATTAAAGATGAGCTAATTAACCCCCTGATTGTCATCACCCAAATTATCACTTGTGAAGGTAGATACTTTGTTTTTAAATCTTGCCATTTTCGACTGTCAGCTCATTTCTAGTTTAACAAGCCATTGAATTTTCCTTTTTACTTCTTAAAAAGTCTTGAGAAGATGTCTTCCCAAGTACGAAAGAATGTGGCAAATCCTCATAAAAACCTATTCCACCATGACCTCATCAAATTGCTTGTCATAGCCGAGTTGGAAAAACAGGGGAAGACATGGGATGAATTCATTTATCAATTTTCAAAACCCATTCTCACAATCAAGACCGGTAAGAAAACACTTGATCTAGGGACTGCCACTCCATCCAAACCCCATTCTCCAAAGACTCCAAACCCTCCTACTCAAGTTATCCCTCTACCAGAACAAAAGACCAAGAAACTTGTTGATACCCCTGCAGCCTCATTGGGCAAGAAGACTAAAAAGCCTATCGATAACTCTCCAATGCCCTCAACATCTATTGATCCTCAATTCGAGAAGTTGTAAGAGGTAATTCAACAAGATTTCCCTGTACTCCCTACAAATAGAAGATGAGCCAATCGGTTCAAAGGAGGATCTTTTCAAAAAAGTACCAGGAATGCAAGTGGTAAGCCTAATGTAAAACACCCAGGCACTTACGATCCTATCCAAGTATCTTCCGATCTCGAAAGCCCCCATAAAAGACTTGGACATTGATCTAATTCTCTCATCATTATGATTGTCTCCAAAGGACACTCTTCAAATTCAAAATCGACGCAGTCATACTCACACATGGAAAATCGTGTGTGATGAATTCATCAATGAATTCAACCATTTCCACCTTGAGCACATTCAAAATCGGAGGGTTAGCTCCAAATTGTTATTTCATTCATGCATGATCATTGTATTGTGCTCATTCTCTGCCCAATTGCGCTCGCCCTCTGCCCAAATTTGCTCCTCTATCCAATTCCGCTCCTCTTCTCATCCTCCGCACTGTAACCATGCCCAAACGATACAAGCCTTCCTCCTATGCCGACCTCTTTGCTATCCCCAAATTCACACAGTGTAGGAAGGTCTTCCTTCACATAGGGTGGGGACCGTTCTTGGCCTGTCTGCAGGGCCAGGATGATGGCATTTCTTTGCAATTTGCCCTCAGATTCAATGGGAGGATGGCGCACGTGGGGTCTCTGGCCTTCTTGGTCTTTGAGGAGTCAATTACCTCAGCCACGAAGCTGCCAAGGGTTGGAGATCGTTGGTTCAAACACCACCAGTTGCCATGACCAAGCTACAACAAAGTTTTCAAGCCCGAGTTTTAGAATGTTTATGGAGCTAAGGGATACTCCAAAGAGTGGGTTAAAGATGAGCTAATTAACCCCCTAATTTTCATCATCAGAATTGTCACTTGTGAAGGTAGATACTCTGTTTTTAAAGCTTACAATTTTCGACTGTCAGCTCATTTCTAGTTTAACAAGCCATTGAATTTCCTTTTTACTTCTTGAAAAGTCTTGAGAAGATGTCTTCCCAAGTACGAAAGAATGCGTCCAATCCTCATAACAGCCTATTCCACCATGGCCTCATCAAATTTCTTGTCATAACCGAGTTGGAAAAACATGGGAAGACATGGGATGAATTCATTTATCAATTTTCAAACCCCCATCTCACAATCAAGACCAGTAAGAAAACACTTGATCTAGGGACTGTCACTCCATCCAAACCCCATTCTCCAAAGTCTCCAAACCCTCCTACTCAAGTTATCCCTCTACGAGAACAAAAGATCAAGAAACTTGTTGATACCCTTGCAGCCTCATCGGGCAAGAAGACTAAAAATCCCATTGATAACTCTCCAATGCCCTCAACATCTATTGATCCTCAATTCGAGAAGTTGTAAGAGGTAATTCAACAAGATTTCCATGTAGTCCCTACAAATAGAAGAGGAGCCAATTGGTTCAAAGGAGGATCTTTTCGAAAAAGTACCAGGAATACAAGTGGGAAGCCTAATGTAAAACACCCAGGCACTTCCGATCCTATCCAAGTATCTTCTGATCTCGAAAGCCCCCATAAAAGACTTAGCGAAGTTTCTGCAGAAGAATTGGAGCCTAATAGAGAAGCAAAATCCGAACCCATTCCCCCTCATAAACCCTTTGTTACTCATACCTCACAGATACCTACACCAGATCCCAAAGCCGATAGACTCTCTACATCCTTCAAGGGATCCAAGCCCTCCTCTGAGATATTTGATCATACTCTAGCCATTGAAAAATTACAACAGGAAAATGTTCAGTTGCTGCAATAGTTGGAAGAGAGGAAGACCATGGATACACATCTCCACCACGATAATGCAGTGTTACAAGCAAAGGTGAATTCCCTCCAATGATTGGTTGATCAAATGACCAATGACAATTGTAGCCTCCGTGCATAATTGAAACACCACAAGAGGGCCAAGACAAAGTCTTCGGGGCAAGAAGCTTCTAAAGCTAATCCATCCCCTTCTTAGCAAGTCTAGTCATATTGGGTAATTCATTTTTGTTTGCAGTGGGACCTGCAAATCCTTAGGTGTGGGGGTAATGTTGGGCTCGTGTTTTGGTTGTTTTTGTGATGATGATTAAATCCTTTTTGTACAGGTATTATATGTGTTATTAACCATTTTGAAGATGTTTTCGAAGGATTTTGTATCAAATCATTATGGCTTTATAACAGGTATGCACAATTGATGTTTTGCAGTGGTTTTGTGTTATATTCAATTTGATTTGATGACTATGAGGATCTAATGCATGATCTGTGTGTCACAGGGTGAATTCACAATGCAATTTTCCATCCGGTAGCTCGTTCGACACTCCATCCAGCACCAGATTCAATACTTCATCCGACACTGCATCCAACACTTGGAGCGTAGGCGAGTTGGTGGTTGTTGCATTGGCGGCCTGTGCTGGGGGAATCGACGACCTGGGTTTTGTTCCCCTTCGTGGCCTTTAACTACTGAGCTCTTGACATCTTAGATTAAGCAGTCATGCTAATCGTTGAGTGGCTCGTTCAGTTTCTAGAAGTCAAAGGCTGTTAGAGCTCATTTAATGGGATTTACCATTTTTAGAGGAGGTCGACACTTCTAGTGGCCGACCTCTCGAATTGTAATCATTATAAATACCACCAGTAGCGTCCAGACCAAAGACAAGAATTGTAGAATACATTTCGCTGTGTAATTGAGACATCTCTGCAAACTTGTGTTAAAATTGCGTTTTTTAATTTAATGACAGAACCGTGTTGATTGAGATTGCGATTCGCTGTTGAGGAGTAGCCACGACCTGCTGGGAGGGCCACCAGTGGTTTGGGTGAATACTTAGATAGATAGATCGTGTGTTTTATTTGTGCAATTATAATTTACTTCATTCTTTGTTATATTTCTTTTTTAATTCTAAATGTTGTGTTTGTTGTTCATCATTTAATTGTTTAATTTTCCTTTTGCAGGTTGCTTGTACGAGATAGTCGTTTATTATGCCGTGTCTTTTATTTCTTAGTGAATGGATTGCAAGCTACTAACATCGATGGTGTGTTAAAATGTTAAATTGATTTCTGTAGGTTAAAACATAGTAGTTAGAACAGAGTATTAGTTTGAGATAGAGTTTATTTTTGCAGCCTCGATGGATTAATAATTACAAGTTTTGTTAATTGGTTTAATTCTCAGTTTTAGTTATGCTTATATGAATCTATTTTGTTTATCAATCTTGTTTTAGTCTGCTAAGATAGAAGTAGAATTTGGATTATGTTCTTACAAGCACGTTAGTTTGAAATTTGAGTTTTTTTAAGATATGATTAAGTCCAATTTAATTATGAAATTTGAGTTTTACATATTGTTTTGGGATTATGTTTTTACAAGCATTCTAGTTTGCAATCTCAGTTTTTAATAATAGGATTCACTTAGTTTAACTTATGAAATCTCAGTTTTAGATTTGAGTTGTGATTTTAATTAGAGGTTTGAATTTGAATTAAGTGTTTGGTCATAAGTTTATAGATTTCTGAATTTACTTGAGTTACCATAAGAATACATTTGAATTAAGTATACCCGTGTTTTCTTATCATCGATGATTGATGCATGAAATTGAGAGATCACATGGATTTTCGGGATAATTAATATTTCTTCTATGATGGCTAAGATTTTGTTAGATTGCTTGATTCATACTTTTTATTTCTCCATAAAAGTTAACATTGAATTAATTCCTCTTGAGCTATCACTAATCGTTAGATGCCATCGTGATGTTATTAGGCACCGAATGCATAATCATCATCTTTTAAGTTTCTTGTTATTGCAGATTAAGAATAGTTTTTGATTAATTTCTGAATACTGTCATGATGCCTTTGATTAAGTAGGTTAAGATTTCCCTTTGTAGATTATAAATGATTATGAGTTTTATCTTAAGAATAGAGTTTACTTGTTGGATAGTTTTGATAAGTTTACTTG
>JZKD02S0044950.1:303834-314434 GCA_000966675.3 Picea glauca | reverse complement strand
TATATATATATATATATATATATATATATATATATATATATAGCCCGAACCTCCAGCCAAATATATCGGTCGCAAGTTTGGCGGACCGTTGGGTCAGATATGGTGGACCCACATTCCTTTTTGGCGCGAGTTTTGGTGGAACATAAATGGTGAATCAGAAAACTTTGGCGGTGTCACTATTTTGGCGGAATGGTTGGCCATTTGGCCAACCACTTTTAAATTTGGAACTTCTGTTGTTAGCCCTCATTGGGCATTTTCCCACTGCCACGTGGCAGCCCATGACTGGGCCATGTGATGGCCACTCATTGGCCCACGTCCATCAATCTGCATAGTCACTGCCACATCATCAATATACATAATCATCTTGTCACATCACCTATCGGGTGGTTGTACAGATGCCACGTGTCTGTACGGACTTCCACGTGGTGCTTTTTCATTGGTCCACAGATCGAACGAAAAAGGCAAAAAATTTGTGACACATGGCAACCTCTGGTGTTGCCACATCATCATGACACATGTCACTCTCTACGTGTGCCACGTACCCTATACGGACATTGATGTCATCCATATTGATGTTGACGTCAGCAGTACGGATGCTGGATCGTCCATGCTGATTGGGCTAGGTTAACCAAAACTTTGACCGCAAATATATTTTGATCTGTAGCTCCGTTTGACAAGTCATTTACGCCATTGGAAATATTGCGATGTGCTCTTCGGGATGATGCCAATTTCACTGAGTTTTGAGGACTTTGATTTTTTTCCCTTTCTCTGTCTGCTGAGGCCATTTTGAGCTTCCCGAGGTGCTTCCGCGAATGCTGAGTTATCCTTAGACTTCTCTGGATCCTTTTTGGATCACATTTATTGGAAATATCTTGGATAATAGAACATAACTGTTTACCCAGAAAATTGAGTTGAACTGTCAATTTCTCAGAAAATCAGAAGAAAGGAATCTAATATATTATTGAACTAGAATGGTTCATATTTTCATGAAATTGTTGAGTTAGTTAGCTCGAAAAAGTTCTGTTGGGTGCACATTTTGCAGAGTTAACAACAACTAGATCAGATCATGATCAACATTGAGTGTAGATATATGGAAGATGCACAGGGGGCTTACAACCAGGAAGATGAGATCAGAGGGATGGATGTCCATTTAGGTATTGAAGGAACAAAATCCAGTGGAAATGGAGAAGGAAAGGATGAAAACATGAATATGGTATAGACCATTATAAATTTGCAGAAATATCTCCAAAGTCACAAGGTTGATAATGAAAGGATTATGAAAGCCAAGGAGCAGGAGGAGGACTTCAAGATGAATTTAATGCAGAGCCTGGATAGAATTGAAAAAAATTGGACAAGGAGAACGACTCAAGCAAATCAGGAAGTCATAGGTCTCCTGAGGAGAAAGGAAGACCAAGGAGTTCTAGCAGGCATCGCCATCACTCCCCAAGGCATTCCAATAGGAGAGCACACGACAATTGAAGTCCATCCCTTGTCAGGAAGCATCAGAAGAGGTTTGGGGTGGATGAACTACGAGGAGAAATGAACAAAATCAAACCTCCTACATTTGATGGTGAGCACAAAAAGGATGAAGATGCCAAGACATGGCTGTTAGGCATGATAAAGTATTTCCAATTACATAATTATTCTTCATGTGTAGAAGGAAGAATTGTTATCTATCAAGTTAAGGGAAAGACATCCATGTGGTGGGATCAACTTGTGCAGGTGCAACACATTAAAGAGAAAAATGTTACTTGCAAGGAATTCAAGGAGTATTTTGAAAAGAAATACTTGACTAAGAGATATTATGACAAGAAAATGAAAGAGTTCTTTGAACTCAAGCTTGGAAGTATATCCGTTGACGAATATGAAAGAAGGTTTTTGGAACTATTGAACTATGTCTCCTTCATCAAGGATGAGATAGTTAAGATTCAAAGTATCTGAGTGGGCTTCCATTTCTCATCAGTGACAAGATTCAATATGATGATCGCAAGACATTGGAAGAGACCATGAGGCGAGCTAAATGCCTATATGACCGGCATAAAGGAAAGCCAACTTTCCAAAAAGCTTGGGAAGACGAGAAGAAGTTCAAGATGGAACAAAGGAAGAAGGGGAATAATCCACTATTCTTCAGAAACAATCCTCAGGGACATCCAACTTCTAGAGATCCCAGAGAAATTGAGACATGTGGACAAAGGCCATCACAACCACCCATTCAATGCTGGGGTTGTAAAGGAGATCATATGTATATATATTTTCCTCACATAAGTGGCAAAGTGAGAGTTGTTCACAATGTACAACAAACTGAAACAGTGGAGGGCATGGGCAGAAATGTGCCAAGGAGCTATGCAACCCTGGACAACAAGCAAGCAGAGTTTCAATCACACATGATTGAAGTGGAAGGTATGATCAACAACCAAACAATTTCAATTTTAATTGATTTAGGAGCTATTCATAGTTATATAGATCCTAAAATGGTGTAAATATTTCATTTTCGAAGAAGCAAGCACACAAAATATTGGTTGGTGTAGCTGGCTACCGGAGCCAAGAGAAAAGTTAATGAGTTGGTTAAGTCATGTCCAGTGGGTATGAATGGGCTGAGCACCAAGGCAGATTTGAACATCTTGCCTTTAGGTCCATGTGACTGTCTAATTGGGATGGATTGGTTGGAACAACACCATGTTGTATTAGACTATCATAACAAGGCATTTACTTGCCTGGATGAGGAAGGGAACCTAAGGATAGCGCAAGGAATTCCCAGGGCAATAGCTGTCAGAGAAATCTTAGCAATGCAGATGAAGAATTGTTATAGAAAGGGTTGTCAAATATTTGCAGCCCATATGGAAGAAAAAAATAAGGATAAGGTGTCAAATATTGAAGATTATGCAGTCCTAAAGGAGTTTGGGGATGTATTTAAAGAAATACCAGGACTATCCCCTAAGAGAGATATTGATATCTCTATAAATTTGATGCATGGAGAAACTCTAGTATCCAAAACTCCTTACAGGATGAGTACACCAAAGATGAAGGAGTTGCAAATGCAGCTTGAAGAGCTTCTAAAGAAGGGGTATATATGCCCAACTGTGTCACCTTGGGGTGCCCTATTTTTATTTGTGAAGAAGAAGGATGGAACATTGAGACTTTGTATTGACTTCAGACAGTTGAACATAGTAACTGTAAAGAACAAGTATCCCTTGCCAAGGATCGATGACCTCTTTGATCAGTTGAAGAATGCAAAAATATTCTCAAAGATTGATCTCAGGTCTGGTTATCATCAGGTAATAATTAAAGATGAATACATCAACAAGACTACCTTCAAAACTAGGTATAGTCATTATGAGTTCACAATGGTGCCATTTGGGTTATCAAATGCATTGGTCATTTTCATGTGTTTAATGAATGGTGTTTTCCGAGAATACTTAGATAAGTTTGTCATTGTCTTTTTCGATGACATTCTTATATATTCCAAGTCAGAAGAAGAGCATGAGAAACACTTGAGGATGGTACTTCAAGTATTAAGGGAGCATCAATTGTATGCCAAATTGAGCAAGTTCTCATTTTACCATAACCAAATTCATTATTTGGGGCATATCATATCTGAGGAAGGAATAACTGTGGACCCTAAAAATATTGAGGCCATTAAAGGGTGGTCAACACCTAAAAATGTGATAGAAGTCAGATCCTTCATGGGACTTGCTGGCTACTATAGAATATTTATTGCAGGATTATCAAATATTGCACACCCAATCACTTCCTTGCAAAAGAAGGGAGTGAAGTTCCAGTGGACATTGGAGTGTGAAAAGAGTTTCCAACACTTGAAGCAATTATTAACCAGTGCTCCAATTCTAAGGTTGCTGGTCCAAATGAAGATTTCTTGGTATGCATATATGCATGCAAAGAAGGACTTGGTGGAGTCCTCAATTAGAATGGGTATGTTTTAGGTTACGAATCAAGGAAGTTGAAGGAGCATGAAAGGAATTATGCCACTCATTATTTAGAGTTGGAAGCCATAGTGCACACCTTAAATAAGTGGAGGCACTACCTCATGGGAAAAAGGTTTGAGCTGAGGACAGACCATAATGGTTTGAAATATTTATTTGATCAACCAACTCTAAATGCCAGGCAAAGCATATGGTTGGAATTTCTCAGTGAATATAACTTCGATATAAAGCATATCAAAGGGAAAGAGAATAAGGTAGTTGATGCAATCAACAGAAGAGTGCATGAGTTGCATGCTACAACCATCAGCATGTATCAATCTGATTTGAAGGACATAATTTTGGAGGCTGCAAAATTAGATTTGCAATACAAGGATTTAGTGGCAAAATTACAACAAGGTAATTTGCAGCAGAAAATTGAGGATTACAAGCTGGGAAGTGATGAAAATCTTAGGTATAGAGCCATAATTTATGTTCCCAATTCTCAAGAATTTAAAATTATGATATTGGGGGAAATGAATAACATACCTTATGCTGGACACCCAGGATATCAAAAAAAAATTGCAACAGTTAAGAGCCAATATTATTGGCCAAACATGAAGAAAGAAATTGTTGAGTACATTGCCAAATGTTTGGAGTGTCAAAAGGTCAAGGCTGAGCATAGACACCTAGTTGGGTTGTTGCAGCCATTGCCCATTCCTGAGTGGAAATGGGAATTGGCAACAATGGATTTTATCACTAAATTGTCGAGAACAAGCAAGCAACATGATTCTATCATGGCAGTGGCAGACAAGCTTACCAAAGCTGCTCGTTTCATTCCAATGAAACTCACTCACAAAGCAACTAACGTTGTTGATATTTATATAACGGAAATTGCTTGATTGCAAGGTATACCCAAGACAATTGTGTCTGACAAAGATCCAAAATTCACATCGAATTTCTTGAAAGGAATATTTAAAGGTTTTGGGATGAATTTGAATTTTAGCACAACATATCATCCAAAATTTGATGGGCAAACAGAGAGGGTGAATCAAGTGATTGATGATATGTTGAGGATGTATGTGATGGATAAACCATCAAAATGGGAAGACTATCTACACTTGGTAGAGTTTGCTTATAACAATGGGTACCAAACATCTCTAAAGATGAGCCCATTTGAGGCACTTTATGGCAGAAAGTGCAACACACCTGTAAGTTGGGACAACCCAACAAACATAGTAGTGGTTGGGCCAGAGTTGCTTAGAGAAATGAAATAGGAGATGTCAAAAATAAAGCAGAATTTAAAGGTTGCTCAAGATAGGTAGAAAAGCTATGCTGATAAGGGCATAATTCACAGGGAATTCTGCGTAGGTGATCATGTATTCTTAAAAGTGAAGGCCAACAAAAGTTCCCTGAAGTTGGGAAATTGTTCAAAGTTCGAAGCTTGTTATTGTGGGCCGTTTGAAATCCTAGAGAGGATTGGGCATGTAGCTTATATGCTTGCATTACCTACATCAATATCTATTCATAATGTATTCCATGTATCATTGCTCAAGAAGTATATACCTAATGCTCGACATGTTCTTGATTGGAATGTGATTCAGCTGGAGCAAGAAGGTGCTTTTCAAGTGCATATGATGTGCATACTAGACCGAAAGATAAAACAACTATGGAATCGAGCTATAGAGCTAGTAAAGGTCCAATGGACCAGGTGTTGACGCTTGAAAGTGCAACGTTGGATACTATGCTCGCAAATGATTGCCAAGATTTATTATTTAACTATATTAATAATATACTAGTAGGTGGGACCCCTTATTTAACTTATGGCACTATGATGGATAAGCGACATTTATATTTTGTTTGCTTATGTATTGGTTGCGACACAATTTCTACAGCTCATTTGCTTAAATCATGGTTAAAAGTCTTATGATAATATGTTGTGGACAAGGTGATTAAAACAAGGAACAATATGATCTTGATTATCTCTCGCGAAATATGATTATGTTGCCTTTTGGATGAAAGAATTACACTCTAGTTTTAATTTTGATATTGTATATTGTCCATAGAAAAGTTGGGTGATCACTTCGACCCTTGCTACTATTGTTATGCACATTGGTTTGAATTACGATTTGGTTGTGTTCCTAGCAAGTTGTCATATGAGAAATATGGATAGTGGCAAGGGGTGGCACACTTTGGAATATCGCACACTTTGCAAATTGTAACATGGAAAGTTTGGAATATTTGGTTGTATTAATGGTTTTGAATTTTAATGGTATGATGAGCTGGCTAGTGGGCTTGGCTCATACTAAGACATGAATGAAAATCTAAAGGAAGAAGTGATGTGCAGTAAATGCACGTCACTCAAACTCGCCTCGATCCTGCCACCCTAGTCATTCTTGTATTTTTTCTATGTTAGTTGTTGCTGCTCCGCCTTGCTCGATCGTGGAGGAAGTATAGAACCCTATTTTTTTCTCCTTACACAATCTTTTACAGCTATGGGGTTTTCTTTCTTATCCATCCATGAAATTTGCTCTGCCCTTAAATCAAAATGTTGGCTCTCGTTGCTCATGGTCTATGTATTTCTCAAGCTGTTATGAAATATTTTAGAATATGTATTGGTTATTTGCAAGGTTTTGCTTCCTCTGGTGGTTGTATTTGAGCCATGATGTTGAGGGAATAGCGTGGTGTCTTTTTTTTTTTTGTAACTAGGGGAATCGGTAACAACAACAGTATCGTACTCGCGTGACACGGGGTCAAATCCTGCCGGCTGCCTTATAACCCCTAGGGAGGAACGCACAACCCACAAGCATGCCCTCAAAGTAAATCGGGGTGAGAATCGACCTTGAGACCTCTTTTTACATATTTTCTTCCATTTACACGATACTTGCCAATCGGTCTACACCCCTGTGGGCATAACGTGGTGTCTTTTACTGTGTATGATTGTTCCCATTTATTTTTTTATGGAAAATAATTAAGTTTGGAACCCAGGGTCTTCCCTACCTCTGGTTCGTGTTTTGAGTTATCCCTATTCGTAACTCCTCACCACTTCATGTCTGTGGGTTATCTATACACCCCATCGGCCTTTTGAGTTACGGTTTCATGGTCAATATGCCACACCTTGGTCATTTCCCTGTGAATGTTTAAGTGAAATATGACAAAGGATTAAAACCTGTTGTGCCTTGTCCTGGACAAACCCTCAGTTATTAGTGTTATCACCCTAACAATTTTTATCGGGATCTAAAAAATTTTGAAGTTTAGCGAGACGCTATACCATAGTAGAGGTGCGATAGTTCAGGGTGCTCAGCTATATTCCGCGGTGTATGAATGAATGTAGCGGAAGTAGGAAGGGAGTAGCTCGACGGGTTGTCGATCTTGAAGAATCTCAGATCTACGATCGAAGCCTACATCAGACAAACAAATAGCACGAAACTTAATATCGTGAAGGCAGACCGGGGAAAACTACTTTGGTTTCGACGGGGAATGCATGGCGCTCTTACACACGCATCGGGGGAGACGACAGATTGCCTGAAACCACTTTTCCTATGGCCTCAATGTCACGTGGTTCAAAACTTCATGTCAAAAGCTCACGGGGAGGATGGCTGTTGGTCAGATCACCTCACATCATCGGTCCAGGTACTTTCCCGGATGACGTATCAAAAGGATGCCGCCGCATAACTAACTTGAGGCTCATCATTCAAAGTGGATTGATGAAGTGTGGCACACCAAGGTACTGTGACAGTAATTCGTGAGAAAAGTACACAGAACATCAAAATATCAGATATGAATCATTTTATCCTATTCTAGGAAATTGTCATCTTATGTGTAAGAAAAACAAGCTCGACCTGTGCTCTTGAATTCTATAAACTCAAAGGGTGGCCAAATAAAGGTCTCTGCGAAGTCCAGAAAACATGGATAATATCCGTCAAATGACATCTGGCGCAATTGGGTTCTTAGCTAAGGTACCAGGCAGGTCAATACATAAGAATGAAAGATGGTTCTTGCAGATGCAGGCGACTAAATTTTATACCAAACCTGAAATTGAGATAGAGTCAGGAGTAATATTAAACCCCGTTATAAGGGATCTTGTCATAAATGAACATGCAGACAACACCTACCACCCAGCCGCAAAGAAGAAGAGGAGCAAAAGGAGGAAATCAGAGGCCAAAACCGAGATGATACAGAGCATCGGGGAAAATTCCAATTGGTGGAGTACCCTGGAGGAGGAAATTGCCAAGCTGAGGTGAATCCTCAGGTAAAATTTTGGTGTATTTCATATAGTTTTGGACAAATGTCGACTTAAGAGAAGGGAGTCCTGATATGACAGACCAATTACTAATGGTCCCTTTAAATAATACAACCGTTCTTCCTTTTTGTAACTCATATCTATTTTTAGAATTATGAGGAAGTAAGAACGTTTTAAATTCCATATGAAATTCCTCTATATATGCTTTGCCTCATGAGTATAGAAGGATGGAGAAAAGAGGAGCCTGCCCTCTGTGTAGGAAAACTTTATAAATCTCTGGGGCTGGAATGAATACATGGGTGTAGAGGCAGATTTTGGGACTTTTTATGAAAATATTCTAAATGGTGGTTTTATGAGTCTCGTTTTATCTCATAGTATGTGATTCCTGTTATTCTGTATTTTCATTTTGCATTCTTCTGTCTAAATTGAGAAACTAAAAGTCCATAATTCATTATTCGATGCTCTCGGCTTGACGATTTAGACTGTGTTCATCTCTTCTAAACCATTTCAGAATTCATTACTATAATTCTTTGATAATAGTTGTGTGTTTCTTTTCTTCTGATACCATCTAAAATTTTCAAGCATAAACTCAGAATTCACTTCCTCATTTAGCCTTTTCCTCTAGATTGTTTTCACGATTTGGAAATGCATCCTACATTCTTGACCCCATAGCCCAAAGGTCATCTTCAGCTCTTCAAAAAATTTATTAAAACCCCAAAACAAACCAATTCTAGCCACCAATTTCCATATATGTATTAAGTGACATGAGAGAGCCCTCTCTGAGTTGAGTAGGCTAGTGCCTCATATCTAAATCTGGTTGCAATAGTTACCCCTGTCGTCTGTTTTTTCAGCTGGGCAGATTTACAGGGTGCTAACATTTTGGCGTCGTTGTCGTAGATGGAATTTAAAATTTTTCCCTGGGAAGAATGACATGGTTGAGTTCTAGGGTCTGAGAGTGGCAGACACTTAGGCACACATTGGCTGTATTCCTGCTCTGGCAACTCCACTTCGGTTCAAAGGCGACTCCACTGATAAAAGAATCCTGAATTTCCAAGAGGAGACCCTGCTCTGAATACTTCAAGCGCTAGACTGAAACTTCACTGAAAGATGAAACCCCTTGACAGGGGCAAGGAAGGGAATCATGAGGGAAAACAAGTACTCAAAATGGGACCTCTTACAAAGCATTTTACTTTTCATTTTAAGTTGCATCTGGTCCTTCCTTGAAAATTCCAAATGAACTTTCTTTTACCTATTGTATCTTAATAATGATCATGAAAGACTTAAAATTATATTTCCTCCTCTATACGTTGCACATGCATACCCTCGCCTTGTCCCTGGTTCTGATAAAAAGGTTTCACCTAGGCCACGCAATGACAATGAACAAGCTGATGAATCCCGTGAGACTTAGACCAATGTCTCTCCCACTATTCTTGCCCCAACACCCTCTAAGGCCTGACATAGATATATACCCTTAAAGCTACCCCAAACCCTTCATGATTTCCCTTCAAATTACTGTGAGTTTCTACCCGTGTTCGACGGAGAATCGAGTATCATATCTGCTGAAAAGCACATTCAAGGGTTTGAGCATTTTATAGATTTATTCGAGATTGACCACGATGATGTGTGTATGCGAGTTTTCTCTCAATCCTTGAAAGGAGACACCAAACACTGGTTCAAACACTTACACCCAGAAACCATCAGCTCATGGGTGGAATTGAAGAAGGTTTTTTTTTTTAATTTTGGGGCAAGGAGAAATCCTTAGAGCTGCAACTGACTGAGTTTTACGCCTTGAAAAGACACAACAATGACTCTATTGATGTCTTCAGTAGAAATTTCTCTAGCGTCTATTATAATTTGTCCAAAGAAATTCAACCCTCTGAAGCTGCTGCCATGCTCCATTACGCAACTGCTCTTCATCCAGATTTTTCTTTCCTCCTGATGGAAAGAAGACTTGGGTCCTTACAACAAATGTTTAGTGATGCTCAGGAAATTCAACACAACATCCAAGCATGTAAACAAACCCAAAATGAGGGGTTGAATGTTCAAGGACATGAAAGTGAATATGAACAGAAAATAGTTGATTGAAATCTTGAGCATAGAATTAACAATATCACGGGTCCTCTTGAAGTTTCCAATGCTAATGATTTTGCAAAAAATTACATCCCACTTGTCGAAAGTGGAGGTGTTGATCCATTCCATGACGAGCAGAGGGCTGATCGTTTTATGTATTCATTTGTAGAGAGTCTAGAATATGAGTGTGAAAAGCAGTTTGTTGAAGAACAAGTTGATGTTCTAAGTTTGTTCCTGTTAGATGACATGGCACATGTTAATGATTTGCCTATATATGATGAATATGATGATTACGATGTTGACCCCCTAAAACAATCAACCACATTTTCTCTATCAGAAAATGTTCCTTTTCAGCAGTATAATGAAAGCAATC
>JZKD02S0044950.1:284843-295279 GCA_000966675.3 Picea glauca | reverse complement strand
CTAGACCAAAAGATAAAAATGTCATTGGAACTAAATGGGTATATAAAAATAAAATGAATGAAGATGGGAAAGTAATCAGGAACAAAGCCAGATTAGTATGCAAAGGTTATGCTCATGTTGAAGGAGTAGACTATGAAGAAACATTTTCACCTATAGCCAGATTAGAGGCAATTAGGATGTTCTTAGCTTTCTCCATCTACAGAAAATTTAAAGTGTACCAAATGGATGTCAAATCAACATTTCTCAATGGAAATTTATAAGAGGAAGTGTATATTGAGAAACCAGATGGATTCCAAATAACCAATAAAAAAGACTATGTTTGTAAATTAAAGAAGGCACTCTATGGATTAAAACAAGCACCCAGATCATGGTATGCAAGGCTAGACTCTTATTTACAAAAACAAGGCCTCAAAAGGGGATCAACAGACAACAATCTTTATTGCAAAATTGATGGTAATAACTTGATCATTGTGGAAGTGTATGTTGATGATATCATATTTGGTAGTAATAATATAAAAATGAGTGAAGACTTTGCTAAGATGATGTAGCAAGAATTTGAAATTTCTATGCTTGGCGAACTAAATTTATTCCTTGGATTACAAATAATATAGTCCAAAAAGGGAGTCTTTATCCATCGGTCTAAATATGTTAAGGATATGCTTAAGTGATTCCAGTTAGAGGATTGCAAACCTGTTAGTACACCTATGACATTTGGATACAAACTAAGCAGGAATGATGAGTCCAAAGCTGTAGATCCGAAACACTACAAATCAATGATTGGCAGTTTGCTCTATGTAACAGCTTCCAGACCTTATGTCAAGCAAGTTGTTGGGATGGTGGCTAGATTCCAAGCAGAACCTAAGGAGAGCCATGGTCAAGTTGTAAAAAGAATCTTTAGATATTTGAAAGGAACCATAGATTTGGTTTGTGGTACCCTAGCAAGGAATCATTTACATTAAAAGCCTATTTAGATGTTGATTGGGCAGGAAGTGTAGATGACATAAAAAGTACGAGTGGAGGAGCATTCTTTTTGGGAGAATCACTGGTTGCTTGGATAAGCAAGAAACAATCCTCAATTTCTTTGTCTAGCATTGAAGCTCAGTATATTGCAGCAGTTGAATGTTGCACACAAGTGGAATGGATGAAACAAACTCTACAAGACATAAAAATAGTATTTGAAGAACCCACAACTATCCACTATGATAATACAAGCGCGATAAGTCTCTCTAAGAACCATGTTCAGCACTCAAAATCGAAACACATTCCCATAAAGTACCATTATCTAAGAGATCAGGCTAAAAATAGGAACATTAAATTGGAATATGTTCCAACACAAGAACAGGTGGCAGATATTTTTACAAATCCCTTAAGCATAGATGTATTTGAATATCTTAGGAAAAAATTGGGAGTAATCCTTCTTCCTACCTAAATCTCTCAAGAAAATAATGCATCAGTTGGCACCTATTTAGGGGGATATAGCAATCAACGACAGAAGGAGTCATTCAGTTATGATAGAAAAGTGTGCTTGCAAGAGGTGTTACCAGTGGTCATTAAAGTACTTATACAGATAGATCATAGGGGAAGAAACCCTTTGCCATTGATGTCAAAGGGGGAGAGAAACTTCATAAAAAGAAAAGCCTCATAAGAGGAAAGCATCATCACAGGGGGAGCTTTCAATATGAAGTTAGTGTGTTGCCCTCAATGACAAAGGGGAAGATTGTTGGACAGATTGTCATTGATGTCAACAGTTGAATTGATGATCTGTTGTTAATGATGAATTACCACAGTTGAGATTGTCATTGATGTCAACAAGCATATCAGTTAAGGATAAGATGTCAAACAATGTGAATAGGAAGATAGTGCAAGCTCGAGAGGAAGAGCGAACAGGAATATTGCATTGCATAGTATATCAGGTAGCAGAATAAATTCGTGATTATTGTTGATCACGATAGGATCAACAATGTTCCTATGAATCAAGCTCGGGAGGGATAGAGGCTTGAAAGAGCTCAGATGAAGGACAAGAGTCGAGTTAAGCTCAGAAGGGCTGGCGTCGAGTTCATAGAAAGGAGCCATCGATAATCTCGATGGACAGTAGAGATTGTTGGAGACAATAGGAACAAATAGCCATGATCCATTAGATCTAGCATAGATGCACGGAGGAAGTTGCCGACTGTTGATCTTCTTCGAGAGCCTCACCAACCTTCGGATCATATCAAAGTGGAAGGATAGGATAAGCGTGGCATAAGATCAGCGATGAGGTTTGTTCAAAACCCCGAAAGCCGAAGCTCCAAAAGCTCAGGAGGAGGAGCACCGTGGACCATTAGATTCAAAGCAAAGGAGGAGCGACGTGGATCGTCGATCCGAGGAGAGCGGCATTTCAGATACCAGGGGTTGGAGCGTCAACCCCCCTTTATCACAGGAATGTTGAAACCCCATCAGTCATCAGATCACCAAGGCTATGGACCATCGATCTATTTCCGTGAAATAAAACTCGAATCGTCCGATCGTTTCGGCGATGCCATACCAGGAGTTTTCACCACAGCACTCGCCCAATGTTCTGAAATCCCGGCAGCCATCCATCTCAATGCTTGATTAAGCCCTGGTTGTTAGATTAAGAAATGTAAGGATCAAATATAAACCGTTGGTCTATCTTCGCAAAACAAATGTGAGTCGTCCGATCATTTCAGCGATATCCTAATCGGGATTTTCAAGTTGTTGTAGGTCATGAGACACGATGAGAAAAAACGCCAAAGAACCGACGACCGTCCATCTTCGTGGAGAATATGACACGTCCGATCTAACCGGAAATTTTGTGATCGGGAATTCTGAAAGTGGAAGTCACAAAGATTTGAATGCCTAAAACGTCGAAACCCTGTCAAACGTCCATCTTAGTGGGGAATTTGAACCGTCTGATTGTTTCGTCAATTTCATGATCGTGAGTTTAGTAAAGTGTGAAGTCACAAAGACTTGAATGTCTAAACGTCGAAACCCCCTCAGCCGTCTATCTCGTCAGGAGGATGAATCGAGGGAGTTGAACTGAGAAGTGCTCAAACACTCATTTGGTTTAATTGCCTAAAGCGTGAGGTCACCGCCGTTGGTCATATGGTAAAGAGGTTTGGCATTGCAGAGTGTAATGCATTGTCAAAATTCCTGAGTCAGTGGTTCTGTAACGCACGGTCATGTGAAATGGCTTGAAAGAAGCGCCTCCACGGAATTATGTCTCTGTGAAGTAAAAGAGATTTGATATCAAGTATAAAGGATTAAATTGATCCATGACTGTGATCAATTTATGAAAAACCTTCACGGTAAAATGAACCGATACATAGTCATGATTAAAAGAGAATAAATCATGAAAATATGAATAAAGAATAAAAAGAAAAAATGATATTAATTAAAGTTTAGTTTATCATTTTAAATGAAAAGGTACAATGGTTCAAATAAAGGGACACGATGTTTTAAATTTCACACATGTTTGAAGAGTATATAAATGAGAAAAAGTGGTGAGAAGAATGTGTCTTTGCAGTCCATGTCAGAAGATCAAAAGTTGAACCAGATTCTAGGAAGAAAAGCTAATACCTATGCATTAAGGGTGGTTGGGTGGTGCAAGGGCGGGTTGGTGCCTGCAGAGGGAGTTGGTGCTTCCTTGTCAGTTATAGATGACTAAACAGGGGGTCGTAGCCTCCTACCAATTGGTGTTGGTAAATCAGGGTGTAGGTGCATCTTGATCAATTGGTGTTGATGAAAGAGGAAGTACATATTCCTTCTATGTAACATGTAAAACAAATTTTGCAGTTAATAGAAAAGAGTTTGTGGTTTTCCCATTTGGGTTCTACGATAAAATACTGTGTTAAAATTCTATTTGCATTAATAAATGAAAAAATGATATAATTGTTGTGTCACTGATTCACCCCCCCCCCTCTCAGTGACAGGATCTGATCCTTCATTCCTCAGTGAGAAATATCGTAGCATGAGAATTTAAAAAAAGATTTATATCTTGATCTCCTTCTTAATCTCCATCATTTTCATTAGGTATATAGTTATTCTGGAAAGTAGTAGGAATATTTTGATTCGGATTTTCTTTTTGCAATATTTGAGAAGGTTGATTAAATTTTTTGTATGGTTGATTAAAATTTCTTTGGTAACCCTCCTACATGCCTTTATTAGGATTCTTGAACTCAAGCTTTAATTTAGCCAATTGGGAATTTATACTCTCAATAGTCTTTGTCATTTCATCAATTTTAGACTGAGAATGGGAAGAAGAAGGAACATATTCCTCTTTACCCTTTTTTCTGTTAGACTTACCTTTCAATTGTTGAGCTGCCAATATATTTGACTCTACCTCTAGGGCAACATTCTGCATACTAGATAGTGTGGGAGCTCTTCTTTCTCTAAGCAGCAAACAAATATCATGATCAAATGCATTTGTATAAGTAATTTTCACAGACGTTTCTCTAGGCTTGATCTCTGTAGGAATCTTATTATACATCTTATTAAACCTTTTAGTAAAGTCTGATATAGACTCACCATTCTTCCTTTTAAGATTCCCAAACTCTGTGATATAATAAGATAAATATTTTGTATCCCCCCAATGTTTCAAAAAGGCATCGTCTGAGGCATCAATATATGTAATTGTTCCCGTAGGTATATCCCTAAACCATTTACGAGCTTCCCCATCAAGGATCTGGACAAACACCTGTATCAAAACATCTTCATGCTTTATATTTAAATTGGTTTCATAGCTATAGAAAGTAGCATGGTGTTCTTCTGCAGTAATATCTTCTTCCCCAGTGAACTTTGGCATATACTTAAGATAATCACCTGGTGGAAGAGAATTTAAAGGATTAGGGAGCACTAGAGGTGCATACCTCGCAGCTACAATACGCCCTATCCTAGTGAGAGGTGGATTTTGTCCTGCCATTATGATAGAAGGAGTTTTTTTGCTTGTGAGTAAGGTAACTGTTGGTAATGAAGATGTAGACTATAAATGTTGTGATGAACTTAGTTGACGAAGTGGGGTGAACCTAGGATTTGGTGAAGCAGGGAAATAAGAAGCTTTATAAAAGTCTACCAAAAGCTTAAATAAATTTTCTTCTCCTTTCACGTGCAATTCAAACAAGAGGTATTCTATAGTAGGAGGATTGATATATGAATGAATATGAGGTGAAGATGGTTTAAAATTGAATCCAAATGAATGGGATGGTGATGAATCTGTTAAGGCCTGGTATGAAGAATAAATTGCCTCAAATTCAAGATGTTATATAACATTGTGAGTTAACAAAGTAGATCCAGGATTTTCATAACTTTCTTCCTTTATATCAGAAAAAACAGGCTCATATTTAGAAGAAGTGGCTTTATGTAAAGCCTTACCTTGCTTAATAATTCTCTCAGGATCTTATACAGGCGATATCTCAGGAGAATATGAAGGATTAGCCCCGATCCCAACTTTCCTAGAAGCCACTCTTGAATTTTGGAGTCGCCGGGTGGAAAGAAAAAATATCCAGTCACTTGAGTCATTAGTTCCTATCCACCATAAAAACTAATAAATCATGTCGTCTAACCCAAGGAAGATAATACTTGGTTCCTCCATCCCTGACAATGGCGCCATAAAATGTTATCACTAAAGTCAACCTCGTGACTGCTAAAAGGGCCAAAGCTAGTGCACTTAGAGAATAGGATTTTTCTTTGTGTTTTTTGGTTTATAAAAAAGAATATAAGGTTGGTCTGGGAAAGACAACAAACTGCGAGGGAAAATTATATCAATGATCTAAAGCCAAAGTTCAAATATCTAAAAGATTTAAACACATCAAATCAAATACATAAGGCACTCGTATTTAAGATCAGTTAAAAGAAAGATTTCAGTGAAACAGGGCATAAGAAGAAACACATAAACAATTTGTTTATATGCAAAATATCTTCAGGTTCTAGAGAAACTAATCCAAAATATGAACCAAAGGTGACATCAAATACTGCAATATGAAATAGGTGAATTAAAACAGCATTGTTATCTCACTCTTAACTATTTCAAATGGACAACTCGATAAACAAATCATACAAACAGCATTTGAATAAAACATGATAAAGATGTAAAGAAGAACTTACCATAAAAATGAATAGATCTTATATGGAAAATAAGATGTTGATATTTCATTAAGTTCATATATTGTCGCTTTCACGGTTTCTTGTTTATCTCACCAATTTCCAACCCCCACTAACTCTATTTCCCATGGTTTTATTATATCAATCCCAAACATCAGATCCTATCCAATAGGAATTTTGTTTACAATGATAATTACAAAGTCTTTGATGGCAATGCTTTCAAATAAACCTAAGTATAGCCAAGACTATCTACGCATACTAAAGTAAGTCAAAAAGATGCTCAAACTTCATAATGATAGATCTCCACCTGAGTTTTGACCAAATATTTTTGTTTGATAACTGTTGCCTGGGAATTATCCTCCTGATAATTTGCAAAGATCCTATACATGTAGTTGTACACTAGGATTGATGATGACCTAGCATTCCAAAACTGTATCCAGACTTGAATTATGCCTTCAAACTTCTTCAAAATCGAAATTGATTTGAGATCCATAATTTCTAGGAATTGAGAGAGGAAAAATCTATTTTTAGCAAAAGAAAGCACTACTAGATGATTTCCTAGCATTTTCACCCAAAATATATCAAAATTGCTATGAAAATATTTTATAGCCTGTATAATCCGTAGCTCCAAAAAGGATTAGGTGTTGTATCTTCCTCATCAAAAACCACCTACTGATATTTCATTATCTTTGACCAATGAACAAGAAATGATACTAACCCTTATATTTAAGACCAGTTTTCTTAGGAGCCTGAACCTTCTTTCTTTTCTTAGAATTCTCCTCGTCAACATTAATAATTAGGTCTTTCATTTTTGGATTGATCAACAATTCACATTTTAGTCTGAGTTTGTTGATGGGTCTGGTATGTAGCCTTTGTATAAAGTGGTCAGTGAATGATTTCACCTTCCTGAATTTATTTCCCTTAATGCTCTGCATCTCTTTTGGCTCAGGTGTTTTAAACCCTTCTGCATCAGATGTATCAGTGTGCTCCGCCTCAACTGTATCAGTGTGCTCTACATCAGATGTATCGGTCTCAGAAAAAACCAATATCCTATTTATTTTCTTATCGTCAATAGGGGGAATTATTGGAGTAGGAATCTGAAAATTTGGGGTCGTACTACCATGGATTTCTTTGTATTTTTCTATCAGTCTGGGAGACACCCTTACATTCACCTGCACCTCATCACTATTGGTCTTCTTGGGATCTTCAGGGAGTTTTTCGACAGTATAAGTCTGTGAATCAATTATCTGTTTCCTTTTCCTCTGATAGGTAACTTTTATTTCCGATGATTTCCGAGGAGTTCCCATTGTGTCTACTGACTGCTTCTTAAATTGGCTTCTTGTGATTCTTTATGTAGAGGTTATAGATTAAGGTGGCTTATCCTTAGGATTAGTTTTACTACCTTTATTCTGCACTATTTTCAGAGGTCTTCCTCTCTTCTTTTGAGATGAAATGGCATCCAATTCTTCACTAACCAGAAAACTGTCCCGAGTGATTTTCTTCTTAGACAAGTGATATTGAATCAAGGATTTGATCAACCCTCGATGGTAAACATAATGTGGAGGCATATTTGATTTAGATTGAAATCTTGTGTACATTTTTAACAAAGATTTAAAAGTAGGCCAAATTCATTGTCGTTAAACCGGCAATATGACAAAGAAAACGCATATGGTAAAGATACACCTTATTATATCGCCCCTCACAGGTAATGTATCTCTGTACCTTGTCCAAAACTTCTGGGTCATCCTAAGTTTGGAGATACACCATGTGTAAGATAGGGTAGTTGACTAGTCCTATTAACTAGTCTCAAACATGTGTTCCACGTAAAACAGTGATATCTTCTTCGATGAGTATCCAAATTAAGTGAGACTAGTTGCATTGGTAAGTGGACAGTATGTAGTATTTCTGGTGCAAGTTTTAGAATATGATATCACATATTGTGCACTTGAAATGTTTTACAAGTACGCTCTCCTATAAAGGCCAAAAATCAGCAAGGTGTGGGGAAGTTGTTGACGCCAAAAAGTGCAACATTAATTAAATTCTTGTCTGCAAATAAGTTACATTGCATTACTAATTATATATTTTAAATAATAGCTAGTAGGTGGAACCCCTTTTTAAAAGAACAAGAAAAGGAAATGACCCCTCTTGTTAAAATTTGCAAGCTGCATAAAGTATGGTTCATAGTTACATAACAAAAGAAGGTGTACAATTTGATAATAAAGGAAGAGAGGGTCTAACTTGGTTACATTTGAAAAGAGTGGATGTTTGGTATTTTATCAATTTGATTCAAAGAAGAAAAATGTTTATTTCTTTAGACATTTAAAAGGTACACTTTATTGCACTTAGGCTTTGACATACTATCCAAACTCTAAGTTCAAACCTCATACGAACTTATGGGTACATTTGTTATGTACATGGGAAATTGATTATTATATTGTATGGTTGTCTTCCATTAGAAAAGTATATGGGATATGTTTTAATTTGGCGCTAATTGGTTGATATTTGTTGGGCATATGATAGTTTATTTGATCCATGTTGAAATTGAAAGGCAGACTTTCGTTTTTGGATTGGAAATGGTTATGTTAAATAACAAAATGGATATAAGATGGTGGTGATCAATATGCAGCTTGCTGCAAAATATTTAAGACTGTGGTAGGTGGTATATACACCATGGGATATATTTTGGTTTATATATCTAGATAATCCAATGGTATATATATCAGTCGTCGCAGTCTTAAAACTCTGCAGCAGGCTGCATATTGATCGCCATAAGATGGTTGTAATGTTCTGTTGACATATGTTTAAAGTGGTTTTTGGAGATTAAGTACGCTCCTCCGTGAGTTTTGGAGATTAAGTACGCTCCTCCGTGAGTTTTGGTTGATAGCATTCAATGTTGAAGGATGGGGAAGCGACATGCATTTACTGCATGTCGTTCTTGCCCTTATCACGACGCTGCCACCTTTCACTATGCATTTCACACTTGGTTTTGGGCGCTCTGGTTAGTAAGTGTTTCAGTGTTTTTGGCTTCTCGGTGAATTTGTGGGTTCTCTCTATAGTTTTTAAGTGATTTCCTACAGGTATGTTTCTTTTCACTTTTCATTCATTGATACCTTTTCTCTATTCTTCTTAAAATCGACTTGTTTTCTCCAGGGTTTTGCATGCAGACTGTGTTTGGCTTTCCAAAGATTTAAGTGAAAATTATGACAAAGTTTGTGAAGTTTCTAGTGTTGGTTGGAAATGGAAAAATGTATTTTGACTTGGATTCCTCTTTCTTTTGGTATAAATGGAATCTGAAGCGGTATTGTGGATTGGCATTTTGGTTTTTGAAATATATGGTAGTTATGTGGCTTGGAATAGCGTTGGCATTACTATGGGTGGGATTGTTAGCATAAATTTTATGGTTAAAAGTACGCTTTGTTTCCCTCCTATTTTATTTTGAAGCTATAAGGGTTTTTCTTTACGAAAATAAATTCAACCAGAGTTTTTGAAATAGACCAACTCTCCTCACTATGGCATGCTCGAAACCTGAAGGGTTTGCATTTCTTTCGTGGCCAAGTAATAAGTTTCGAACCGAGTTTTATTTCACAACAATTAATTAATGGATATTGGGTGTTATAGTGAGATATTTTATAATGCAACTAATTTTTCTCTCAGCCCTTCATGTTAACATAAGTATCCTTATTATGATTATAGCTTAGGTAAATATTTGTTGGAAGACTCCTTCATAACTCCTTATCATTTTTGAAAGCATGTATGGTTTAAAAATGATAAAACTTATGAAAGTTTAACAGTTTGTGAAATATTCCTTGAGGTTTTTGTTGATAGGTAGATTGAGTGTTGCCTTGTCACAACTTGCTTGAATGGATCCGAATAAATTCTCTATATTGAGAATTTAAAATGGATATGGCATAAATGAGATTTGATTGTTGGAAATTTTGTCATTCTAATATGGAAATGATTGACTTGGCGAACAGTTGTATGACCAAAATGTTTTAGCAGAAGACATTGGAACAGTAACCATGTCTTTCCCATCCATAGTTTCATTTTCCGCACATTACAAGCCCTCCATTTTCCCAAAAACATTTAATTCATCCATTGTTCTATTGTTATAAATTTAATTTCTAAAAGGAAGAGTGGAAAAGAACTGAACGGTAACATTAATTAGAGATGATGATGTGGATAGTATAGACCTTATGTGAATGAAAGGTATTGATATTGCTTGAATAGTATTCATATATTTGTTCCTTCATTTTATCATTTTTCATTCATTATAAATCCCCCATTTTCCCAATGGCCCTATAACTCCATGTTCTAATGCAATTATAAATTAAATTGGTAGC
>JZKD02S0044950.1:257892-275761 GCA_000966675.3 Picea glauca | reverse complement strand
CATTGACACAACAATTATATCAATTTTTCATTTATTAATGCAAACATAATTTTAACACAGTATTTTATTGTGGAACCCAAATGGGAAAACCACAAACTCTTTTCTATTAACTACAAAATTAGTTTTACATGTTACATAGAAGGAAGATGTACTTCCTCTTTGATTAGCACCAACTAATCAGGATGCACCCACACCCTGGTTTACCAGCACCAACTGGTAGGAGGCTACAACCCCCTGTTTAGTCAGCTATAACTGACAAGGAAGCACCAACTCCCTCTGCAGGCACCAACCTGCCCTTGTACTACCCAACCACCCTTAATTCATAGGTATTAGCTTTTCTTCTTGGAATCTGCTTCAGCTTTTGATATTATGATATGGATTGCAGAGACACATTCTTCTCACCACTTTTTCTCGTTTATATACTCTTCAAACGGGTGTGAAATTTAAAACATCGTGTCCCTTTATTTGAACCATTGTACCTTTTCATTTAAAATGATAAACTAAACTTTAATTAATATCATTTTTCCTTTTTATTCTTTATTCATATTTTCATGATTTATTCTCTTTTAATCATGACTGTGTATCGGTTCATTTTATCGTGAAGGTTTTTCATAAATTGATCACAATCATGGATCAATTTAATCCTTTATACTCGATATCAAATCTCTTTTACTTCACAGAGACTAGATTCCATGGAGGCGCTTCCCTCAATCCATTTCACATGACCGTGCATTACAGAACCATAGGCTCAACAATTTAGGCAACGCATTACACTCTGCAATGTCAAACCTCTTTACCATATGACCAATGGAGGTGACCTCACACTTTAGGCAATTAGACCAAATGAGCATTTGAGCACTTCTCAGTTCAACGCCCACAATTCATCCTCCTGATGAGATAGATGGCTGATGGGGTTTCGACATTTAGACATTCAAGTCTTCGTGACTTCACACTTTACTAAACTCACGATCACGAAATCGCCGAAACAATCGGATGGTTCAAATTCCCCACTGAGATGGACGGTTGATGGGGTTTCAACATTTTAGGCATTCAAATATTCGTGACTTCCACTTTCAAAATTCCCGATCACGAAATTGCCAATCAGATCGGACATGTCATATTCTCCACGTAGATGGACAGTCGTAGGTTCTTTGGCGCTTTTCTCATCGAGTCTCATGACCTCCAACAGCTCAAAAATCCCGATTAGGATATCGCTGAAATGATCGGACAACTCAGATTTGTTTTTCAAAGACAGATCAACGGTTTATATTTGGTCCTTACATTTCTTAATCCAACGGCCAGGGATTAATCAAGTGTTGAGATGGATGGTTGCCGAGATTTCGAAACATTGGGCGAGTGCTGTGGTAAAAACTCCCAGTATGGCATCGCCGAAACGATCAGACGGTTGAAGTTTTATTTCACGGAAATAGATCGATGGTCCATAGCAGCCTTGGTGATCCAACGACTAACAGGGTTTCAACATTCCTGTGATAAAGGGGGGTCGACGCTCCAACTCTCGGTATTCGAAATGCCGATCTCATCGGATCGACGATCCACGTTGCTCCTCCTCCTGAGATTTTGGAGCTTCGGCTTTCGGGGTTTTGAACAAACCTCATCGCCGATCTTATGCCACACTTATCCTATCCTTCCACTTTGATATGATCCGACGGTTGCTAAGGCTCTCGAAGTAGATCAATGGTTGACAACTTCCTTCGTGCATCTATGCTGGATCTAACGACCCATGGCTATTTGTTCCTGTTGTCTCCAACAATCTCTACCGTCCATCGAGATTATCGATGGCTCCTTTCTCTGAACTTGACGCCATCCCTTTTGAGCTTAAATCGACTCTTGTCCTTCATCTGATCTCTTTCAAGCCTCTATCCCTCATGAGCTTGATTCATAGGAACATTGTTGATCCTATCGTGATCAACAATAATCAAAAATTTCTTCTGCTACCTGATATACTGTGCAATGCACTCTTCCTGTTCGCTCTTCCTCCTGAGCTTGCACTATCATCCTCTTCACATTGTTTGACATCGTCTTCTTAACTGATATGCTTGTTGACATCAATGAGAATCTCAACTGTGGTAATTATTCATTAACAACAGATCATCAATTCGACTGTTGCCATCAATGAGAATATGTCCAACAAGGAAGATTATCAAAATTCTGCATTGTAACAAATTTTTGAATAAGAAGTTTAATCTACCCCTTCAAATCATAATTCTTTTGCTGAGTATGGACAAACATAGGTCCAAAATTAATACAATCTTAGATCTAAAGATGCTGCTACAAATCATGATCCTCCTCTTCAATATCAAAAGGCTTCTGTCCCTATTCAACAAAATCCTACTCTAGACAAAAAGAAAGCAAATAGTCATCTTGGCAACAAGCCCATAAATTAGTAGGTTCAGGATAAAGGGAAATCTTTGATCATACACAACCTAGAGTCCAAAATCAACAAGGTAAAATTACAGATTCCCCTTATTGAACTAATGGAAAAGAAGTTGTTTATAGATTCTATTTTGAAAGTATTGCAGCCAAAAGATGAATCAGTTGTTGTAGATATTGTTAATTTAGAGGATGACAGACCAACTATTTTCTTGGGATCAAATACAGAGTGGAGAGATGAATCTGCACCTCCATTTTACATCTCTTTGAACATCCATGATCATATACTTCATAATTGCCTCTTAGATTCTGGAGCTTCATATAATTTAATGCCTAAAGTGGTTATGGAGGAATTAGGCCTAGAGATCACAAAACCATACCAAGATCTCTATACTTTTGATTCTAGCAGAGTCAAGTGTTTAGGGGTGATTAAAGATCTCGTGGTTAATCTAACCCAGTTTCCTATGAAGAGAATTATGATAGATATAGTTGTGGCAGATATAAAACCAAAATTTGGTATGATTTTATCAATATTGTGGTCGAAAAGACTTGGGGGAACTTTGCAAATGGATCCTTTTTCTACTGTTCCTATTGTTGGAGGTGAAAGCATGAGGCTATACAGAGAATCACAACTTGCATATATTATCAATGACCCTCATAACCCTACAAATCACCCTATATATGCAATTCAAGAAGACATGGATTCTTGAATTTTACAGTTAGATGATTATTATGCTACCCCTATAGCAGAACATAGAAAAAATACAAAAAATATGGAAAAAAAATGGTAATGATTCTCTGTGGAAAATGTTCTTTGACGGGTCTTCATCTAAGGAGGGTTCAGGAGCTAGAGTAGTGTTGGTTTCACCATCTAAATAAATCTTTCCTTTGTCATTTAAACTTGAGTTTCAGATCACAAATAACATAGCAGAATACAAAACTTTGATTTTGGGTTTTAGGGATGCCATTGATTTGAAAATTGACATGCTTGAAGTTTTTGGAGATTCAGAGTTGGTGGGGTTACAGGTCAGGGACAAATATTAAAAAAGTAGATGAGACTTAAGCAGTACCGAAACGAGGTTTGGGATTTATTGGAAAATTACTTTTCTGCCTTCAATATCTCTTTTATTCCCATAATTGAAAATTAGTAAGCCGAGTCCTTAGCTTTAGCAATAAGTGGTTTCAAAACTCCTCTCAATTCTCAGGTTAAGTATGAAATTCAGATGAAATATAGACCTTCTATTCCAGACAACATTAAGAATTGGGAGGTGTTCCAAGATGATAAAGAAATATAAAGGTTTTTACAATTTATGGATGAATTTTATGCTTTAAAAATTGATCAGGAAAATTTGAATGAAGTTATAGAAGATGAAGAACCAAAAATGTTTCTAAATGAGATTGTAGGCCATAAAATTCTGGATCTGAAACCCAATCATATACCTAAAGGTTTGGTACCTTTGGAAAGGATCTTCGACAATAATTATGTTGTTGCTAACCCTTTGTTTCAAAAACAGGGAGAGGATATTGTTGATGTTAACATTGGAACTGAAGATAATCCAAGATTGGTGAAACTGTCAAAGTCCTTATCTGATAAGAAAAGGGGCAAGTATGTTGAATTGATGAAAGAATTCGTGGATATTTTCACGTGGTCATATGAATATCTTAAGACTTTTTATCCATAGATAATGCAACATAACATTCCTTTAAAAGAAGGTGCAAAACCTTTTAAGCATAAACTAAGGAAGATCAATCTCATGCTCTTTCCAGTAATTGAGAAGGAACTTAAAAGAATGTTGGATGCCAAAATTATCATTCCACTTAGATACTCAAATTGGATTGCTAATCTAGTTCATGTCCGGAAAAAGAACAATGAAATTAGATTATGCGTGGACTTTAGGAACTTGAATAAGTTCTCACTGAAAGATAATTATCTTGTTCCAAAAATGGATTATATTCTCCAAAAAGTGGGTGGAGCAAGTAAAATGTCTTTCTTGGATGGTTATTTAGGTTATAATCAAATTGCAGTCTCTGAAAAAGATCAAGAGAAAACACCATTTACCACTCCATAGGGAACATTTATGTATGCAAAGATGCCTTTTGGTCTTCTCAATGTCGGGGATACTTTCAGAGAGCCATGGATGTGGCGTTTATTGGAGAAAAGGACAGATTTATAGTCATTTATTTGGATGATATTACAATATTTTCCAAATCAGATGATGAACACTTCCATCATTTGAGACAAACTTTAAAAAAATGCAGAAAGTTCGGTATATCTCTTAACCCTAAGAAATCTCATTCTGTTATGGAAGAAAGAAATTTATTGGGGAATATTGTATCATCTAATGGAGTTAAAATTGACCCTGATAGAGTGGTTGCTATCCAACAAATTGAGGTCCCTAGGCACAAGAAATCAATTCAATCGTTTTTGGGAAAAATATTTTTTTTAAGGAGGTTTGAACCCAATTTTGCAGAAATCATTAAACCTATTTCTAATATGTTGAAAAAGGATGTCGAAATAAGATGGAATCAAGAAGTAAGAGATTCATTTCAAAATATCAAACAAGCTTTGGTGGAAGCTCTAGTTTTGATAAGCCCTAAGTATGATAAGGAATTTTTAGTCTTTTCATTTGCATCGCATGAAACAATTATTGTTGTCCTATTACAAAAAATAAAGATGGTCAAGAACAACCAATCTCTTTATTTAGTAAGGCTTTGAGACATGCAAAGTTAAAGTATGATATCCTAGAAAAACAAGCTTATGCTTTAATTAAAGCACTTAAATCTTTCAGAGTCTACCTTCTGCATTCAAATATTACTGCATATGTTCCTAGCAGCTCTGTCAAGGATATATTGGTGCAGCCTGATAGTGAAGGTAAAAGAGGTAATTGCTCTTGGAATATGATGTGGAAATTAATCCTATAGAGTTAGTCAAGGGGCAAGGTCTAGCCAAATTGTTAGCTTCTTCGAATTGTCAATCCCTCAGTATAAATCAAATGTCAAATCAATCAGATCAATTATCCTCTCAGCAGGCTGAAAACAACACGCAGGTTCTTGAGAAGTATTTTATATATCCCTGGTATAAGGATATTGTGCATGTTTTGCAGAATCTTCAATGTCATCTTGATTTTGATAAATCAAAGTGCAGAGCTTTAAAGATGAAGGCTGCTAAATATTGTATATTGAATCAATGTCTCTATTGGAAGGATCAAAGAGGTGTCTTGCTAAAATGTGTAGACGAGGAAGAAGAAAAATAGATTACGATCGAAATGCACAGAGGAGCATGTGGAGGACATTTATATTGGAAAGCTACAACTTATAAAATTTTGAGAGATGTATATTATTGGCCTTCTCTTTTCTCAGCCGTATTCTCCAAGATCACAGCATGTGAAAATTGTCAAAAATTTGCTGGTAAGCAGCAAGTAAAATATCTTCCTCTCAAACCTATTACAACATCTGGTCCTTTTCAACAATGGGGATTAGATTTTATTGGGGAAATTAATCCTACATCTAGTGGCCAACATAAGTATATTCTTACTACAACAGATTATTTTACGAAATGGATTGAGGCTATACCTACTAGAAATGCCAATGATAAGGTTATCATGAAATTCTTAGAAGAAAATATTTTGATAGGTATGGCTGTCCTAGGAAATTGATTACAGATAATCCTCAAGCTTTTAAGTCAGCTTCCATGATCCAGTTTTGCAGTAATTATAATATTACCTTGGCACATTCTACTCCTTACTATCCATAGGGAAATGGACTTGCTGAGTCCTCCAACAAAAGTTTGATCAAGATAATTAAAAATATGTTGGCAGAAAACAAGAAATCTTGGGATGCTGGTTTGAAATTTGCTTTGTGGGAAGACATAATTAGTACCAAGAAATCTAATGGTACTTCCCCATTTCAATTGGTTTATGGATTGGATGTATTTTTACCTATTAACTTGGATTACCTGTGATGAAGTATCTCCAGGATGAATTAGAAGAACCAAATGACATACAAAGAAGAATTTTTCAAATCATAGAGGTTCAACAAGAAAGGGATGCAGTGAATAAAAGGACTCAAGATTTCAAAGAAAATATGAAAGCAATTTTCGACAAAAGAGATAAATAGGATAATTTTCAAGAAGGAGATTTAATGTTGTGATGGGATGCCCGAATAGAAGTTAAACCAAAGCACAGTAAGCTCGACAATATTTGGTTTGGGCCTTTCAAAATTGCACAAGTTTTACAGAATAATACTTTCGTTTTGATAAATTTGAATTGCAAAGAAGTATTTGGAGGCCCAGTCAATGGACATTTCCTTACACATTTCTTAACCTATTAGGCCAAAGATGGCTTAAAATTTATGTATATATTGTATATTGGTGTGTGGTAGAAATTAATCAATAAGACTCCATGACCCAATGGTAAGGTAGTTTGGAAAATTGTGGAATAGTTCTAGATTTTTAGATTGATCAGTTTGGTGTGTCTTTGATGGAAAATAAGGCAGGAAGAATATTATATGAAAAAAATATAGTCAAGGGAAGATGGCCAGGGAAAAGAACATGTCTACAGTTCTTGGAATTTTCTAAGGAAAACCCCATCCTCAGATGGAGCCAATGTTAACTCTCATATCACCTATTCAAGTCATTACTATCTCCGTTGCCTTGAATCCTCATCTTCTTTGTCATTTTCTTTCCTCATCCTTCAATTCTTCCCTCCTTAGTATAGGCGAATTGAACTAATCATCATCAAACAAAGTGGTCCTCCGTCTATTAGTTCTGTTTTTCTGGTGATTTGATGGAAATGACGTTGTCAAACGACTCATCCATCCCTAAATCTTGACTGTGATCTATTTTGTGAAGCCAAAATATAACTATTGCATTGAGTTCGTGAAGGGTCTCCTCTATAGCCAATATCTGTTTGTTGTTTCGGTTTACAAAATATGGTTAAGGGAGACACAGTGAATAGGGTAGAACACTTAGGACTGGAGTATTCTTTGCTGCAAGAAAAATAATGGTTTCAAAAGGCACGTTGGCTCAACTTCATTAAGAAATTCTCAGGTTACAACTATGGAGCAACTACCGCCTTTGCACAGTATTTTGATGGAAAACAAATGCTAATTGGTAGCTTAACTTTGGAGGTTTCTGAGGAGGGAATTTCAAAATCCACAACCTTACCAATTGATGGAGAACGCTAGTTTAAATGAAAAACCCTCATTGTTGTTAAATTGAACCATTTCATGTTGGAGAAGCATAAAGATCCAGATTGGAGGACTGGTATACCTAGGATGTGGCTACATGAGGAATGGTGTGAATATTTGGACACTGTAAAGAGATACATTACCTGCGAGGGGAAATACAATAAGGTGTATCTTTACCAGATGCATTTTCTTTGTCATATTTTCGGTTTAAAGACAATGAACTTGGCCTACTTTTTATATAAATATTTGTTGAAAATGTCCACAAGATTTCAATCTAATTCAAATATGCCTCCACATTATGTTTACCATCGAGGGTTGATCAAAATGTTGATTCAATACCACTTGTCTAAGAAGAAAACCACTTGGGACAATTTTCTGGTTAGTGAAGAATTGGATGCCATTTCATCTCAAAAGAAGAGAGGAAGACCTTTGAAAACAATGCAGAATAAAGGTAGTAAAACTGATCCTAAGGATAAGCCACCTCAATCTACAACCTCTACATAAAAAATCACAAGAAGCCAATTTAAGAAGCAATCAACAGACACGATGGGAACTCCTTGAAAATCACCGAAAATAAAGTTACCTATCAGAGGAAAAATAAACAGATAATTGATTCACAAACTTATATTGTGGAAAAAATCCCCGAAGATCCCAAGCATACCAGTAGTGATGAGGTGCAAGTGTATGTAAGGGTGTCTCCTAGACTGATAGAAAAATACAAAGAAATCCATGGTAGTACGACCACATATTTTCAGATTCCTACTCCAATAATTCCCCTTATTGACGATAAGAAAAGAAAGAGGAGATTGGTTTTTTCTGAGACTGATACATCTGATATAGAGCACACTGATACAACTGAGGCAGAGAGAACTGATACATATGATGCATAAGGGTTTAAACCACCTGATCCAAAAGAGATGCAGAGCTTTAAGGGAAAGAAAGTCAGGAAGGTGAAATCATTCACTAACCACTTTATACAGAGGCCACATACCAGACCCATCAAAAAAATTAGACTAAAATACAAACTATTGTTCAATCCCAAAATGAAAGACCTAATTACTAATTTTGATGAGGATAAGTATAAGAAAAGAAAGAAGGTTCATGCTCCTAAGAAAACTAGTCTTAAATCTAAGGGCTAGTATAATTTCTTGTTCATTGGTCAAAGATAATGAAATATCAGTAGGTGGTTTTTGATGAGGAAGATACGACACCTAATCCTTTTAAGAGCTACAAATTATACAGGTTGTAAAATGATTTCATAGAAGTTTTGACATATTTTGGGTTAAAATACTACGAAATCATCTAGTAGCGCTTTCTTTTGCTGAAAAGAGATTTTGCCTATCTTAAGTCCTAGAAATTATGGATCTCAAATCAATTTTGATTTTGAAGAAGTTTGAAGACACAATTCAAGTCTGGATACAATTTTGGAATGCTAGGTCATCATCAAGCCTAGTCTACAACTACATGCATAGGATCTTTGCAAATTCTCAGGAGGAGAAATCTTAGGCAACGGTTATTGAACATAAATATTTAGTCAAAAGTCAGCTAGAGATCTATCATCATGAAGTTCAAGCATCTTTTTGACCTACTTTAGTATGCGTAGATAGTCTTGGCTATACTTAGGTTTATTTGAAAGCATTGCCAACAAATACTTTGTAATTATCATTGTAAACAAATTTCCTGTTTGATAGGATCTGATGTTTGGGATTCTTATTATAAAACCATGGGAAATAGAGTTAGTGGGGGTTGGAAAATGGTGAGAGAAACAAGAAACTGTGAAAGTGATATTACATGAACTTAATGAAATATCAACATCTTATTTTCCATATAAGATATATTCATTTCTATGGTCAATTCTTCTTTACATCTTTATCATGCTTTATTCAAATGTTGTTTGTATGATTTGTTTATCGAGTTTTCCATTTGAAATAGTTAAGAATGAGATAGCAATGCTGTTTTAATTCACCTATTTAATATTGCAGTATTTGATGTCACCTTTGCTTCAGATTTTGGATTACTTTCTCTAGAACCTGAAGATATTCTGCATATAAACAAATTGTTTATGTGTTTCTTCTTATGCCTTGTTTCATTGAAATACTTCTTTTAACTAATCTTAATTTTCCCTCGAATTTTGTTGTCTTTCCCATACCAACCTTATCATCTTTCTTATAAACCAAAAAACACAAAGAAAAATCCTATTTTCTAAGTGCACTAGCTTTGGTCCTTTTAGCAGTGAGGGGGCTGACTTTAGTGATAACATTTTTTGGTGTCGCTACCGGGGACGAAGGAACCAAGTATTATCTTCCCCGGGTTAGACGACATGATTTATTAGTTTTTATGGTGGATAGAAACTAGTGACTCAAGTGACTGCATATTTTTTCTTTCCACCTGACGACTACAAAATTCAACAGTGGCTTCTAGGAAAGTTACGACCAGGGCTAATCCTTCAGATTCTCCTGAGATATCGCCTATATCAGATCCTGAGAGAATTATTAAGCAAGTTAAGGCTTTACAAAAAGCTACTTATTATAAATATGAGCCTGTTTTTTCTGATATAAAGGAAGAAAGTTATGAAAATCCTGAATCTACTTTGTCAACCGACAATGTTATAGAACATCTTGAAATTGAGGGAATTTATTCTCCATACCAAGCCTTAACAGATTCATCATCATCCAATTCATTTTCATTCGATTATGAACCATCTTCACCTCATATTCATTCATATATCAATCCTCCTGCTATACAATACCTATTGTATGAATTGCATGTGTAAGGAGAAGAAAATTTGGTTAAGCTTCTAGTAGAATTTTATAAAGCTTCTTATTTCCCTGCTTCACTAAATCTTGGGATCACCCCACTTCCTCAGCTAAGTTCTTCACAACCTTTAAATTCTACATCTTCATTACCAACAATTACCTTACTCACAATAAAAACAACTCCTTCTATCATAATGGCAGGACAAAATCCACCTCTCACTAGGATAGAGCGTATTGTAGTTGTGAGGTATGCACGTCTAGTGCTCCCTAATCCTTTAAATTCTCTTCCACCAGGTGGTTATCTTAAGTATATTCCAAAATTCACTGGGGAAGAAGACATTACTGCAAAAGAACACCATGCTGCTTTCTATAACTATGCAGACAATTTAAATATAGAGCATGAAGATGTTTGGATGTGGGTGTTTGTCCAGAGCCTTGATGGGGAAGCTCGTAAATGTTTTAGGGATCTTCCTGTGGGAACAATTACAAATATTGATGCCTTAGACGATGCCTTTCTGAAACAATGGGAGGATAAAAAATATTTATCATATTATATCACAGAGTTTGGGAATCTTAAAAGGAAGAATGGTGAGTCTATATCAGACTTTACTAAAAGGTTTAATAATATGTATAATAATATTCCTATAGAGATCAAGCCTACAGAAACATTTGCAAAAATTAATTATACAAATGCATTTGATCATGATATTTGTTTGCTGCTTAGAGAAAGAAGAGCTCCCACACTATCTAGTATGCAAGCTGCTTCCCTAGAGGTAGAGTCAAATATATTGGCAGCTCAGTACATGTGACTGGTAAATCTAACAGAAAAAGGGTAAAGAGGAATATGTTCCTTCTTCTTCCCATTCTTAGTCTAAAATTGATGAAATGACAAAGACTATTGAGAGTCTAAATTCCCAATTGGCTAAATTAAATCTTGAGGTCAAGAATCCTAATAAAGGCAGGCAGGAGGGTTACCAAAGAAATTTTAATCAACCATACAAAAAATTTAATCAACCTTCTCAAATATTGCAAAAAGAAAATTCGAATCAAAACATTCCTACTCCTTTCCAGAATAATTATATATCTAATGAAAATGATGGAGATCAGGAAGGAGATCAAGATATAAATCTTTTTTAAAATTCTCATGCTACGATATTTCTCACTAAGGAAGATTATCAAAATTATGCAATGCAACAACTTTTTGAACAGGAAGTTGAATCTACCCCTTCAAATCATAATTCTTTTGCTGAGTATCCACAAGCACAGGTCCAAAATAAATACAATCTTAGATCTAAAGTTGCTGCTACAAATCATGATCCTCCTCTTCAATCTGAGAATGGTTCTTCCCCTATTCAACAGAATCCTACTCCAGACAAAAAGAAAGCAAACTGTCAACCTGCCAACAATCCCATAAATCAATAGGTTCAAGATAAAGGTAAATATTTGATCATACACAACCTAGAGTCCAAAATCAACAAGGTAAAATTACAGATTCCCCTTATTGAACTAATGAAAAATAAGTTGTTTAAAGATTCTATTTTGAAAGTGTTGCAACAAAAAGATTAATCAGTTGTTGTAGATACTGTTAATTTAGAGGATGACAGACCAACTATTTTCCTGGGATAAAATATAAAGTGGAGAGATGAATCTGTACCTCCATTTTACATCTCTTTGAACATCCATGATCATATACTTCATAATTGCCTCTTAGATTCCGAAGCTTCACACAATTTAATGCCTAAAGTGGTTATGGAGGAATTAGGACTAGAGATCACAAAACCATATCAAGATCTCTATACTTTTTATTCTAGCAGAGTCAAGTGTTTAGGGGTGATTAAAGATCTCGTGGTTAATCTAACCCAACTTCCTATGAAGAGAATTATGATGGATATAGTGGTGGCAGATATAAAACTAAACTTTGGTATGCTTTTATGAATATTGTGGTAAAAAAGACTTGGGGGAACTCTGCAAATGGATCTTTCTTTTGCTACTATTCCTATTTTTGGAGGTGAAAGCATGATGCTGTACAGAGAATCATAGCTTGCATATATTATCAGTGACCCTCATAACCCTACAAATCACCCTATATATTCAATTCAAGAAGACATGGATTCTTTCTTTTTACAGTGAGATGATTATTATGCTGCCCCTGTAGCATAACCGAGAAAAAAATACAAAAAATCAGGAAATAAATGGTAATGATTCTCTGTGGAAAATGTTCTTTGATGGGTCTTCATCTAAGGACATGTTAGGAGCTGGAGTAGTGTTGGTTTCACCATCTAAATAAATCTTTCCTTTGTCATTTAAACTTGAGTTTCAGAGCACAATTAACATAGCAGAATACAAAGCTTTTATTTTGGGTTTAAGGGCTGACATTGATTTGAAAATTGACAAGCTTGAAGTTTTTGGAGATTCAGAGTTGGTGGTGTTACAGGTTAGGGACATATATAAAACAAAGCAACTGATACTTAAGAAGTACCGAAACGAGGTTTGGGATTTAGTGGAAAATTACTTTTTTGCCTTCAATATCTCTTTTATTCCCAGAATTGAAAATCAATAAGCTGATTCCTTATCTTTAGCAACAAGTGGTTTCAAAATGCCTCTCAATTGTCAGGTTAAGTATGAAATTCAGATGAAATATAGACCTTCTATTCCAGAAAACATTAAGCATTGGGAGGTGTTCCAAGATGATAAAAAAATAGAAAGGTTTTTACAAGTTATTGATGAATTTTCTGCTTTAAAAATTGATCAGGAAAATCTGAATGAAGTTATAGAAGATGAAGAACCAAAAATGCTGCTAAATGAGATTGCATGCCATAAAATTCTGTATATGAAAACCAATCATATACCTAAAGGTTTTGTACCTTTGAAAAGGCTCTTCGATAATAATGATGTTTCTGCTAACCCTTTGTTTCAAAAACAAGGAGAAGATATTGTTGATGTTAAATCCTATTCATCTTTTTTATAAACCAAAAAACACAAAGGAAAATCCTATTCTCTAAGTGCACTAGCTCTGGCCTTTGTAGTAGTCATGGGGATGACTTTAGTGATAAGAATTGGCATGCAATCAAACCCTCTACAAATATTTGCATCCCCTAGTCATACCCTTCAAGATTTACCCTTAGGATCCCCATATCTGAATATGTAGTACCACCACCTATGTTGCATTCATGTATTGTCAACCGGTAGGTAGCATTCTTCCCTACATGAGTCGTCCCATATATATTTTCCCCTTGGAAAATAGACACTCATGCTATTCTTTCCCCCGAGGATCGGGAGTCCCAGTAGTAATTCATATCAGAGAATGAGACTCATAATTCTTATCATCATTTTTCTAGCCTTCCCATGATGGACTCCCAATTATATTTTACTGGTTATGCTATATGCACCTCCACATTTTCATTCTCCTTCCATATCCTCCAACATCAATTTCCCATCTGCACGATCATCCTCCATTCATATACCTGGTACAAAAACCCACCTATGGGCCCCCCACCCTTCATCAGTTACATTCCAGTACTTACGCCCCAAGTCAGCCAAGCCATACTTCACTAGGGAACCTATTTTTGTATGTGCATTGTTAACCCCAATTAATCTTTATTCATTTGGTAATTGTGTAAAACACCTTTTGATTTTCAACAATTTCATAAATGTTTGTCATCGTAGACGATGGCGTTTGTTTTCCTTGGCACATAGTATCCCATGTCACCCTTGGTAGGGGAATCCTCCTTTCATAAAAATCTTTGCAAACTATCCTTACCGTGGCCAAAATCTTGACTATCATAGACATCCTTGTCCCAAACATATATATTTTTACCTATCCTACATCTCTTTGCAATCTCACCCCTTCAACACAACTTACCCAATATCTGGTCGTTCCCCTGATACAAATCATGTTTTACGATTGCTTCCATATATCAATATAACCCCAACCAAAGGAAGTTATTGAATCCCATATATTCTTATTTTTGTTAATTTTACCAGTTCATCCACCTTCTACGAGTACAGTTCCTGACACCATTTAGATAAATCAATGTCAAGAAGACCTTTGCTTCTTGTAGTTGTGCCTCCCTAGCCGTCGATGTCAACATAAATTTCCAAGAAGGCGATATTATCTTAATTCTCATAATGACGAGTCTTGTATAGAAAAGAAAGATTCCTCATTTCTTTCTGATTTTGTTGACCCCCATAACATTCAACCTCAACACAGTTTCATGTTACGGTTGGCATTACTATGCGACTATTGTAGTGTTCTGTGGCAACTGAAGATCTATGAATTTGATAGGTCATCAATTCCTACGAGTTATTGACACATTACACCATTGTCCATTCCTTGATTCAGAGCCAGAACAACCATATATCGTTATTAACACCCCCCAGAGCACTACCGATACCCACTTCATCACCAACTTTCAATTACAGTTATACAATTATGTTTTCATGACACGAGCATGGGGTATTCCCTCCTTGTTTGTACACAATTTTTATTTTTGGAGAACACTTGGTTTACATATTATTCCCCTCTCCCTCCAACGGATTGCTCTAACAATTCCTAAATACAAAGTCTCCAACTCTTCTACACAATGACATCACAACCAAAAGAAACAATGATATATTTCAACTATACGTATGCTCCTAACCTCACACATAAGGGGGCATCTGTTATCACCGAAAAATTGCTCACAAAAAAATAGACAATGGTTGAAGAAAGTACCAATACAACATATTAATCAACTTACCTCAAGCATTTACAAAACCTATCTAGCATGCCACTAAAAATATACAAATAGTCCCTGAGTTTCAACTTAGTTTCCTTAAATCCTGCTTACACACATCTACGTGGGCCAACATAGCTCAATATGTGCAAATTGCATGGTCTGCGCAACTGTCTACACAAGAACCCATATGATGCAGAAATGACACATTAATGCAATTGGTCGGGCCTCAACCACTTCCAGGTCGAAGTGTGCCATGAAAAGACTCTAAAATCGACTCGATATCTAGCTTTGGGGCTATTGAAGGGATGGGTACTACCTCCAAAGGAATCCCATTCACACTATGTTAAAGTTATGAAAAATCTTGTATTGGTCCTATAAATACATGTCTAGGGTATGAAAACAAAGAGAACAATTTTTAGCATTGTTATGTTGTTTATTTGGTTTTAGAGAAGCCATATTTCTCTTAGAGCTATTTGAGTAGTCATAACTAGTTTTATCCTTCTCACCTCTTGAAAAATTTAACCATTAAGTCTTCACCATTGTAATGCCATTGTTAGAAGAAGAGATCTTTGTATTTGGGGTTCTCAAGAGCCTTCCCAAGTAGGAAGAGGGGACTCATAAATTCCCATACTTCTCCTAGGTGTTATTAATTCAAAGGTCAGTTCTATTGGTAGCTATTTCTTGTTCCACTTTCATCTTGTCATTTGATCTCGATGCATGTTTAGTTTAGTTTTATTTCTTTGCCATTTTTGTTTACATTTTCTCTTTGGTTGATCAACTAATCAATTAAATCTTTTCTGTATTGTCTTGCTGTCCTAACAAGGCAACTAAGTGCATTGTTTTTACTCACTCAAATGGCCAAACAAGAACACTCATACTCAATCAGATTTACTACAAAAACACCCTTGTTGGAAATAAAAAACTAGGGGTCCAATGGGGCCTTTCTATTTTTAATAAGAGGTTATGCAAATCTTAATTGAAAATTCAATCTATAACAATGAGTAAAATGTAACTACAACTGCAACATAAAGCTAAATGAATGACCAGTGCATCTACCTACATGCACCTTCCTATATGTATTCTCTTTTATGTTTTCTTTTTAAACTATTGATTAAATGAAAAAATAAAAGCCTATAGGACTAAACAACCATTAAAATGCTTATTTATAGCCTAATGCACTAAGAATTTAGAAAGCTAAATCCTCAAGAAACCAATTGTAGGAAATGTACTAAAACCCTGGGGGGTTTGTTGCTAAATCCTATAGATTTATTGAATATTTTATCTCTATACTACAAAAAGAGAACTAAAACGTAACCTATATTCCCTAAACAACACTTAGACATCCAAACAAAAAAACACAAACAAAATAAAAAAGTAAAAATTGTTTCTCCCTACAGAAACTGACCAGAACATGTGTGTTGTCCTTGCATAAAGTTGGCCTACTTCATGCATTGTCCAATGCAGATACTAGGATGAACTAATATGTTAGTAACTGAATTATGTGACCCATGTTCTTGTGTTTTCTCTGAGGAGGTCTCTAAAATCCACGAGCTTCATTTTGTGGGAATCTTGAAGGGTTTCCAACACCTGTTTCCTATAATCATGACAGAGAAAGACACATCAAGTAAAAAATCCCTAAAAAAATTTGAAAAACCAAATGACAAGGTAGAAAAAATAATTTACCCACACACCCACAACTAGGGATCATTAGATCGACTTATATCCCTAGTGGAGTCACCATTCTATTGGTGTAAATATGCACAAAGGGTGAGAAAATATACAGATCTTTTGGTTGCTTCAAAACTCTAGTTTTAACTAAAAACTCTATTTTTAAATGGACATATTCATTCTCAGATCTATGTTATTCTTATGAACAAAAGAAAAATGAAACAAAATAAAGAAGCAAGAACAATAAATTTATCAAAGAATGAATAAATAATCCATTACCCAAATAAAAATTCTTTACAACATCACCTGTGGAGAAATAATTGAAGATGCTAATTTCCTTGTGGCCTCTCCTTGGGAGGGTTCTTGCAATTCACTAAGTGTGTGGCTGCTCTCTCCTTTGATGATGGTTGTAGTTGATGGATTCTACAAGAGAAATTCCCTCAAGAAATTAGGGTTTCATGAATTATGGAGAAAATATAATGGAAAACCCCTATAATGGAGAGGATGGAGAGAAATAATGGATGAGTGGAAAAATTGAAATGAGATAATGAAATGGGGGAAAACCCTCTTAATTTATATGCAAAATTTTGAATGATTTTGCTTTTTAAAATAAAATTAAGAGGGAAAATTCATAAAATGGGGTTTGATGACTTTATTAAGGGAAAATAACTTTAGGAAAGGGGTTCCTATAAGTTATATTGGTGAGACATGGTGTAAAAGTGAGTTTTTTTGTCATGGTACCCATACTATTGCTAGTGCATTCTGGTACACCTAGAAATTTATTCTAGGCGGTCAATTTTTAGATGATAACATTTAGAATGTACAATTCTAGGCTCATCGACCTTTTAACATATAGGATCTCTGACCTAATCTCAAATAGGCACTTCGGCTCAAATCACATATACACATGCACTCTAACCGAAAACGTCATGTCTCACCAGCCTATAAAATCATATGTACATATACATTTACAACTAGGGTCAAAATGGGGGTATTACATTCCTCTCTCCCTTATTTTTTCACTATCCTTAGTGCATAATATACAAATGTACATAATTTTTACATCAAAATTCTCAACAATTTCTCATTTTACTAACTCCCACAACAATTCCAACCAACAATATTTCATTCCCTTCATCTTGTACAACC
>JZKD02S0044950.1:226277-240996 GCA_000966675.3 Picea glauca | reverse complement strand
CCTTTTTACAATAAACAGGAATGCCAAAAGTCCTAGACATCCAAAAACCTAACCCTAGGAGATGAAGCGCCAAGAGTCATGTGGGCCCCGTTTGGGTAAGTTAGTACATCAACTTTCCGGGGTCGTAACTTTTGCATACGATCTCCGTTTTAGGCATATAATACCTCATTAGAAAGATCTATCCGAGGACTATAACATTTCGACAAAATTTCATGATGAAATTTTTCTGCCGCAACATACCCCAAAAAGCATCGTTTAGGGCCTCAAAACGACTCCAAAAGTTCAGGACCCGAAAAACTGCTAAAAATAGTAAATTGCCAAAAATGTCAGAAAACTGTTTTGAGCCAGTTGGAAAGGTGGGTGGCCACCGATATCCATCTGGATCAACTATATCGAAGAGGACATAGGAGTGTATTCCATCTTTGCTGAAGAGGATAACATTCCCTTGGAACAAGTTGATTTAGATGATGTTATGTGGCACATGCACTTTGATGGCTCATGCTCTAATGAAGGTAATGGAGCTGGCATTATCTTGATTTCTCCTGTAGGAAAAATCCATAACTTTTCTTATAGGTTGGAGTTTTCTTGCACAAAAAAGGTCACTAAATTCAAAGCTTTGTTATTGGGCATTGAGAATGCCTATAATCTTGGCTATGGTCACCTTTCAGTTTTTGGGGATTCCAAGCTTGTTGTGAACCTTGTACGTAGAATTTACTCTCCTAGCAACAAGTTGATGAAACGATACACCCAAACTGTTTGGGCATTTATCTCGAACCTTTTATCTTTCAACATCACTCATGTTAAGAGGGAGTTAAACTCAATGGATGACCGATTAGCTATTTTTGCGGACTCTCCTAAACAGAAAATTCTGCCACACAGAACTGATTGTACCTTTCAATATCTATATCATCCACATATCCCTGACAATATAGAATCTTGGAAGGTCTTCCCTAATGATGAGAGAATCTGTGCTTTCATTCAAAATGAACCTTTTAAGCCCAAAGAAATTATATCCATAGAAGATAACAAGATTCCTAAAGGCTTGACCCCTCTAGAAAGTTCGTTTTCATCAAGTGATGTAGGCAACAAAGAGAAACAAAAAGAAGAGGAGTAAAAAAGGAAGGTGGGTGAAACCATCTCCTTGAACATTGGGACACCCGAGGCTCCAAAGAATGTTAAAATAGGTGCCAAAAGTTCAGATGGAGAGAAAATGAAGTTTTCCAAGCTACTTGGGGAATTTCAAGATGTTTTTTCTTGGTCTGATGAGGATATTCGTGGTTTTGATACTGGTCTTATACAACATTCCATCCCCATTAAGGAAGGCATAAAACTAGTTAGGCAAAAACAAATACCTATCAACCCTGCGCTAGAAGCAACTATTCGAAAGGAGTTGGAAAAATGATTGAAGGCTGGAATTATCTTTCCGGTCAAGTACTCTTAATGGGTTTCACATTTGGTTCCTGTTCAGAAAACAACTGGTCAGATCAGATTATGCGTTGATTTTCATGCATTAAATCGAGATAGTATAAAAGATCACTTCCCTCTCCCTAATATGGAGATGATTTTGCAACAAGTTGCAGGGTCACAAATGATGTCCTTACTTGATGATTTTTCTGGATACAATCAAATCAAGGTAAAAAGGGAAGATAAATACAAAACCACATTTATTACTCATTGGGGTATCTTTGCTTATGAGCGTATGACTTTTGGATTATCCAATGCAGGTGCCACATTTCAAAGAGCTATGGAGAAAACATTTGATGATTTGATCGGTAAGATCATTAAGATCTACCTTGATGAATTAATGATGTAATCTAAAATCCGATCATATCATTTTGGTCATCTGAGAAAAGTTCTCATGTGATGTAGGAAATTTGGCATTTCTCTAAATCCTTCCAAGTCCATTTTCAGCGTTACCTAGGGAAAAATCCTTGGACACATTGTCTCCGATTCAGGAATAAGCATTGATCCTGAAAGGATTGCTTCTATCCTTAATCTACCTGCTCCCACTTCCAAGAAGGAGGTTCAAGATTTTATGGGGGTTATTAACTTTGTCTGTAGGTTTGTTCCAAATTTTGCTGTGATGGTCAAACCAATTCACAATATTATTAAGCAAGATCATTCTTTTTCATGGACAGATGATGTCGAAAATTCTTTTAAAGTGATTAAGAAAGCAATCAGTTCCACAACAGTTTTGGCGAAGCTTGATTTTGAGAAAGAATTAACGATATATACTAATGCCACCGAGGAAGTAGTTTCTGCTGTCCTCATGCAAAATGATGACCAAGGTAATGAAAAACCGGTGGCTTACATGAGTCAAAGTTTGTCTGATGATGAATTTAAATATTCTTTTATTGAGAAACATGATTTCGCTCTTGTTAAAACTGTTGAAATTTTTCACCACTTCATCTTAGGTAAGCATACATTGGTAAAAGTCCCTTTACCTACGGTCAAGTTTTTTCTCTCACAGACTTATCTTTCAGGGAATCTTGCACATTGGCTTGCCAAGATCTAGGAGCATGATTTGAATATCGTGACATCTACCACTATCAAGGGACGTGAATTATCCCTTCACTTAGCCCAACATGCTGAGAATAGTGAAGAAATCGATGAAGAGGATAGTTCCCTATCATCTCTCTTTTACATTGATAACCAGATCCTCCCTGTGTCTAAACATCCCTGGTACAAGAATTTAATTTACTATTTACAAAACCAAATATGTCCAGACAACTTAGATACTCATCAAAGGAGAAGGCTCCGTCTTGAATCTGCAAGATACATCATTACATGAGACTTCTTTTTCCGAAGATCTGCTGATGGTGTGTTGCTTCGTTGTGTAAACAATGAGGATGCATAGAAACTATTGCAATAAGATCGTGGATCTTCAAGTTATTTCATTCATGTAGGAGATCATTTTTCTGCTAAGACCACTGCTTTCAAGATTATTAGGAAGGGATATTATTGGCCTTCGATATTCCGTGAATCTTATGTTTTTTCGAGATCTTGTGACAAGTGCCAAAAATTTGCAGGGAAAGAATGCCTTTCAACCATGCCATTACAACCCGTCCTCCTAGAATTTCCCTTTTCAAAGTGGGGATTGGATTTTATTGGTCCTATTAATCCCCCATCTTCAACATGGAATTTTTTTATTTTGACAACCACAAACTATTTTACAAAATGGGCTGAAGTTGTTCCACTTAAGCATTCAACAGATGATCATGTAATTTATTTCCTTGTAAATAACATTTTTTCCAGATTTGGTCTTCCATTGGTAATTATTACAGACAATGGTCCTGCTTTCATTTCTACCATGATGACCCAATTTCCATCTAAGTTGGGGTTTAAACATTTCACCTCATCAGCTTATTATCCCCAAGGAAATGGGCAGGCTGAGTCTACCAACAAAAATCTGGTAAGAATCATCAAAAGGCTCATCGAAGATAAGCCTCGTCAGTGGCACACCCTCCTCACTTATGCCCTTTGGGCGGATCAAACTACCACTAAGGTAAGAACCGGTTGCACTCCTTTTCAACTTGTTTATGGTCAAGAATCCCTCTTGCCAACTGAGCTGGAACTTTCCTCCTTAAGGTTGATGCTACCTAGGTTAATTAAATTATTCTGATGTTTTGCAAAGGATAAATGCGCTCCTAGCTTTGGAAGAGCAAAGGATGTTTGCTTTGGATAATATTAAAAGGAGACAACAAAATGTTAAGAAGTATTTCAACAAGAGTGTCAAGTCTGTCAAATTTAAGGTCAATGAAAAAGTATTGTTGTGGGATTCAACTCACGTCAATAGGGGAAGGCATTCAAAATTTCAAAAATTATGGCTGGGTCCCTTCAAGATCACTTTAGTTTTAGGTACTAACTCTTACATTCTAAAAGATTTACAGGAGCGATTGTTTTCCTACAACACTAACATTTCTCACTTGAAGCATTACGTGGAACCAACTTGAAAAGTTCTAATGCTGTTTGGGTTTTCTATATATTAGTAGTCTAGCTCTGCTTCCAGTTATTCACTATTTTTCTTTTTTGTCTTACAGTAGTTTGTTTTCTTCTTTCTGTTTTAAAACATTTCCTACGGTTTTTTCGTTTCTGTCGTTTTATTTTTGCTGTTTTAAATTTGGCATTTTGATTTCTGTTATGGTTTTATTGCTTCTTATATTTTAGTTGATTTTGGTCAAAGAATAAATGTCAAGGATCAGTTTTTCCACAGTGTCACTCTTGCAAGATGTTGTTGGTCAATAAAAATCAAGCTTACACAACTGTTACGATGTTCCCTTGAAAACACACTTGAATTTGTTATCTTCTTTCACTGCCGTCTTATAAAGAAATTGGTTATCTCTCGCTTCTACTTGCCATTTATTCATCCATTTGAGATTTAAAAGAGCAAATCCATAAATTTTCTCCTTGAAGTAAAGAAAAGATTCTGGTTGAATGATTATGCATACAGGGATAAACCCCCTCATACTTAACACTTTTCATGAGTTATTCCTAAATTCTTGGTCATTTTTTCATTAAATCTTCTCACTTCCCCCTGTTGCATAATCATCCTGGTTATACCTTCTTGATCTGTTGTTATTGATCTTTAAAACCATGAGTTCTGGGTTCTAATCTAATTGAAACAAATTTCCCTGTGGAGTCACCAGTTTGTTGACAATTAAAATCGCAACGAGGATTTCTCCTGCAAAGTATTGCTAAAAGCCTATTAAATTTAAGCTAAATGATATATATAATACTAGTAGGTGGGACCCCCTTGGATATTGGAGGATTGGATCTAGTTCTTATTTGATGTTTTTACTGCTGTTCAAAACTGCTTACAAGTTTGATCATGATTGATGATCAATGTTGGTGCTATTCACGACAAATGGATGATGGATAATGCATGTCTTTTCTCTTACTCTAGGCTTGAATGTCATGTGATAATGGCTTATGATATCCATTGTTACCCTTTCTATTTACTCCTTGATTTATGACTTACGACACCTGCAAAAGATACATGTTAGTAACAACAAAATACCAATTGAAAAGAAATGAAGCAATATGAATAAAATCCAAAAGAAAGGAACTAGGCTACTATGCTATACGATGCTGCACTATGCATTTGAAGTTTAAATGGATTGTTGTTAGTCCTAGCTAATAGGGTTAGTGGCTATAAGATTTATTGGATTATATGGAAAAACATGTGATGCACGCTATGGTGTGGTTGGAAATGGTTAATGTAACATAGGGTGGCACATTTTGGATGTTGGTCTCGATACATGGTTTAATTAAATGAATTAATGGAATGGTTGGTTGGAGTGTACTAAGTGATTGAAGGAGTAAAGGATGGAAGCAACGTGTATTTACTGCACATCACTCCATTCCTCTCCCACTAGCCGTCACCCTAACTTGGCTATTGTTCAATGGTGTTTCGTTGTGGTTAAGCTCCGATTTTCAGGCAAGGGAAGAACTCCTCGACCTATCTCACGTTTTAAGGGATTTTGGTTACATATATGTCTTTTTCTCCATCCATGAACCCACTCTGGTTATGAAATAGATATTGGCTCGGTGATGTATGGGTCTGTGCTTTTCTTGAGACTGGAAACTGTGTAAAATTGTGGTATTTCTCTGAAATGGATGGTTTGTGTGGTTTTCGTTGTAGTGATGGTCAAAGTCACAGGTTCATTGATTATTCTGAGTGCTAGAATATATGAAGGCTCTTTGTCATCCTTATTGGTTTTGATTGAAGGGTTTCATTCGGTCTAGATTGGCTGGCTATCTTCACACATTTCTTGTCACCATACCTAGTCTTTTTGTTGTTATGGGGTTGATGTGTTTGATTTAAAACCACCTTGTGTCACTACGTATCGTTTCACCTAGGTATGAGCTCGTTCATGCTATTTATGTTTGCGCAGTGGGTTATGATGGCCATTATGCCTAGGGGCTTGATTTAAGGTTGATTTCTATTTCATGGCTTTGTTTTATATCAGCATTACTCGGGTTTATTGGGGAAAACCACAAGGGTCATGCTCTGCATGTTCTAGCTGTTATTCATTGGCCGAGAGGGACCTCTGCTCCTCTGTTCATGTTCTCTCTTTCCTGTTGAACTATGTCCTTATCCTGCAAAGCCATGGGTGATATGTCCTGTGTGTCCACCATGTTGTCCTGAATGTTTCTCACCTTCTGTTGGTGGTTGTTTCCAATCTCCATGTGTTGGTGACTCAAAGCCCACCCTTGTTTATTTTAAGCCCGATTTTGATAAAGGAACAATTATTTTTGGTCAAGCACATGGTCGACTGTTATGATTTGGTGGAGTATCGTCGAAAACGATTTACTATTGGTTGTCCCTAATTAATAACGTTGAAAATGGTTTTTGTGATTGGTTTATAATCACTGTATTCTTTTATTATGGAAATTGATTCGATTACTCATCATGGTTTTATGGTTAATCGAGAATATGCCTCTTTTCTTTATGCGCTGGGTTGTGTGTTTCCTACAACGTGATATAGGTTGAAATAAGGGTTGTTGTTATTATGTGTTTTAATTTCCCTCGGGTGTATTGCAAATTAAAATCGTGATAGTTGTGGTGTTGTTGTCCACCGTATTTGTCATGGATATCGTTTCATTACTCCATCAGAGATAGGTACGGGTTTATAAGAGTATTGTTTTGTTGCAATTTGATTATTAAATTTATTAGAGGAATGGAATTAGGCACGATTTTTGTGTCTGTGTTTGATTTGAAGAAATAATTCATGGACAGTGGTTGAGGTGTTGATGGAATAGAGTGGAAACAAGTGACTGTGTGTTCATTTAGAAATTGTTTTAAATATTAAATGGGACAAATGTGAAGAAACAAAACTCTTGTACAGGTTGTTTGGAAGGCATATTGTTTGAGTTTGATGACACTGTTAAATATTTAATTACAGACAATGAACAAGTTAATACACAAGAATGATTAAATTATGCACAATAGTGGTTTAAAGTGATCACGATGATTATTTCGTTAGTGTTGGATCTTTTGCGTTGATATGGAATGGTTTTATGGATTACTTAATTTATTTTATGAACAATATTTGCTTTCCTCCCTACCATTATTTCACTTTTCGCTAATTACAATCCCCTTGCCTTCCTGTATTCATTTTTCACTCCCTATTCCTAAAGTTTAATTACAGTTAAGAGGAATTATGTATTGTAACAGTTTGAAATCGTAGTTTCTTTGATGGATTACAATGACGTGTTCTTTGGTTTGCGTTACGGTTGGTTGTTTATTGTCTGTGAGCAGTAACCATGATTATTTTCCCCCTCATTTTAACATTTTTCGCTCAATACAAACCCCTCACATATCCCAGAACCTTTGTTCACCCCCTGCTCATTGACAATGGGTAAACAATTTGTATGGATTGGATTGAATGGGTCTGATATGCTGCTGAGCCAAAATTTATTTCATATTTTAAAAAAGAGTTTTCATGTATGGTTGATAGAGAGAATATTTGCTAATAAATTATTCATACATGAATGATCTTTTCAAGCAAAAGGTTGAAAACCGAGGCCCACCATGCCCTTGACAAAGGGAAATCCCATACTACCCCTTCCTCACCTTCAAATGATTCTGATAAATATGTGTCCTCCCGCATGCATTTGAGGGACGATTACTCTCACGTGATCAACGAGATTAAGCCTAAAGGCTCCACACAGCCTAAGGAAAATTCAGAGAGATTAAAAGGTGATAGAAACAACAAGGGAAAGATTGCCTCAAAGACTGGAAAATATGGATTTTAAGTTTTATTTATTAAATGTTGTGAATAGTTGACTTCTGAATTTTTGGACAACACAATATTTAGATATACGGGTAATATATATTTGGAAATAATTTCAATTATCATTGAGATAAATTGTCAAAAATGAATGTGATAATGGGATTCATAAGGAGAGATGTTTTGTTTGATTAGCTAGTTGTGTTATGATTGTTAAAAGCTAAAGGGAGTCACAAGGGGTCCCACCTACTAGTTATTATTTATTTAAAACCCCTTATTATGACTTATTATTCCCCCCCCTAACTAAAGGTTATTTGAGTTATTAGTTAACTTAACTAAGGAAGTAGTTCAACTACTTCAACTAATTCTAATTTTCTTAAAGGAAAAAGGAAAGGGAGGAACAAAGGGAGGCATAAAAGGAGAATCATACTAAGGTTTTCTCTTTGAGTTTGTGTTGAGATAGTTCAGTTTTCATTCATTCCTTAATTGATCATAAGCCTAATTATTTTTTATGATAGCAGGGTCTTATTGTAGACAACAAGATTCAGGGTTGAATTACATCATTCAGACACTTGTTTTTCAGAGGTGTCGATCTATCTTTGATAGTCTGTGTATACTTGTCTGTTTGTGAATTAGTTTTCATGACTAACAAAGGCTATTGTGCAGATTCGAGTGGGAAGCAATCTGTGGCAAGCTAATCCATCTTTTAAAGTTCAGTTTTTTAATTTTCTTTCAGAGGTCCTTTTGTATGTTTCATCGGGGACTTCTAAGTTTGACTTTGGTCCAAAAATTCTTCACGAAATTTGTAAAGAGAATGAATCTTTGATGAATTGGAATGAAATAAAGGATTTCTTTATGTCTCATCTGTCTTGATTATTATCTTGGTGTCTTTACTTTTGTCTCTACATTTTTTTCAACAATTGTTATATTCAGAAAATCATATAAATAATGAATTTTCCAGCAAGATTTTATTTATAAAAAGACTAGCCTAAGCACTTGTAATGAATACTTGTGAGTTAGGATATTATTTTTGATGGCTATAAAGATAGGGTGACATTCCTGTCTATTTTTCTTTAGCCAAGAAGAATCTGCAAAATTCTTGAGTAAGATCATTTCACATCTTTTCCTCAACAAACCCCATACACAAGTTGAAGAGGGGAAATTCCAAGTGACCTTTTTGTTGTTGATCTATCATCCCATAAGTCAAATTTTAGTTGAATCCTAGGCTTTCTTGTTGTCTTCTAACAATTTTTTGATGATCTTTATGAGGCTCTTTTTCAAGAATCTACTAAACCATTTCCCTGAGGGTAGCAGGGAGTAGAATGGATTAATGTAATCCCATACTACTCACAAAAATTAATTAATGGTTCAATTATGAAAGAGGCAACATCGTCTGTAGCAATCCTGCTTGGACAACCAAATCTAGACATGATATATTCAAGGAAGCTTATGATTACCTTGTGGGAAGCACTCCTTGTAGGGATGGATTCTATCCATTTAGTAAAATAATCAGTGGCAGTCAAAATCCACCTGTGCTGACCACTTGAGGCTGGGTGGATCTCTCCAATGAAGTCAAGACTCCACTGCTGAAAATGTCCATAAACCATTACAGGTTTCAAATGAAAATATTTGAGCTGCTTTCCAGCAAAATTTTGACACTTGACACAAGCTCTAACCTTTGCACAAACATCAGTAAAAAGGCTGGGCCAGAAATACCCAGCTCTGAGGATATTATAAGTTGTGGTCCTCCAAAAATGATGTCCCCCACACGAGCTGTCATGAAAATCAATCATAGTTCTTTGGGCCTCTTGTGGTTCTAGACATCTTAACAGAACTCCCGGAGGATCCTTCCAGTACAAAACCTGATCAATGAGACAATATTTGATTGCTTTGAGTTTCAAAGCTATCACCTTGTTTTTGTTTAAACCATCAGGAGGCCTTAACTTCTACAGAAAATGTATGATTTATTTATACCAGGTGCATACTGCTACGTCGAGGTCGACATGAGAGTCTTTACAAGCAATCTCAGTTTGCTAATTTTATGAGTTCACGTTCATGAAATTAACCCCCAGAGCCTTGCAGTTTGATTCAGCCACCAACCTGGCTAAACCTTGCCCCTTTACCAATTTAGTGGGCTTCATTTCCAGGTCGAACTCCATAATTTTGGAAACCCATTTGCTTCTCTTCCCATCTATATCAGGTTGGATCAATATTTCTTTCACTGAGCCTGAGGGGACATATGCAATAATCTTTGAATGCAGAACATGGAGCTTGAAAGCCTTGAGGTCTTTGACCAAAGCATATGCTTTCTTCTCCATGATATCATATCTCATTTCTGCATCCCTCAATGCTCTGTTGAAAAAGGAAATAGGCTATTCTAACCCTTCTATATTTTTCTGTAGCAAAACAACAACCAATGTGTCAAATGAGGCAAAAGAAAAAAGAAAAAAAATCCTTAGAATAGTTAGGGCTGATTGACATAGGTGCTTCAGTCAAATCCCTCTTGATTTGGTCAAAATAAATTCTGGACTCAGCAGTCCATTTCACCTCGCTTCCTTTTCTAAGCATGGTTGTAATGTGCTTAACCAACTCAACAAAATTAGAAATGAATCTCCTTAAAAAAATGATTTTACCCAAGAAAGACTACACCCTTTTCTTATATATGGGAAAAGATAAGGCTTGGATGGCCTCTACTCTGCTTGGGTCAATTATTACCCCTTCTGCTGACACAATATGCCCCAATAATTTTCCCTCCTTCATAGAAAACAAAGATTTATTAGGATTGAGGGAGAGACCAAACCTTCTGCACTTCAAGAATAATTTCTTTAGTTGATGACAATGCTCTTTATCAGATCTTGAGAATACTGTAATGTCATCTAGATAGATGACAACAAATTTTTCTTTCTCCCCAATAAAGGCAATGTCCATGGCTTGCTGGAAGGTTGCTCTTGCATTCATCAATCCAAAGGGAATTTTAGCATACATGAATGTGCCCCAAGGAGTAGTGAAGGTTGTATTCTCTCTATCTTCAGGAAGGAAAGAGATCTAATTGTAGCCAGAGAAGCCATCAATAATAGAAATCCTAGATGAACCAGTCACTCTCTGCAAAATGTGCTCCATCTTTGGCAAGGGGTAGTTATATTTTTTGGAGCTCCTGTTCAAATTTCTGAAATCAACACACAATCTTATTTTCCCATTTTTCTTTCTCACATGCATCAGATTAGATACCCATTATGAATATCTCAAATGAATGATGATCTGGGCATCCAAAAACTTCTTTACTTCCTTTTCCATAATAGGCAACAACATGGGATTTATCTATCTGAGTTTCTTCCTGAAAGGTTTGACCTCTTCTTTCAAAGGGATTTTGTGTTCCATGATGTTTGTGTCATATGTTATTAAGTCTTCATATTTCCAAGCAAACAAATCAGCAAATTCCCTCAAAATCTTGACATACTCAACCCTTTTCTCCTTTGACAGACTGCTAGACAATTTGACATACTTGGGATCCTCCTCTGTTCCTAAATTGCATTCGGTCACATTAGCCTCTTTAGTTGAACCTTTAACCTTTACAACAACATCATTTCTGTCAAACAATCTCTCCAAGGGGACAAGTCCCTTTGGAATATGGTTACTTGGCAACTGAACAATATGATGGTCAACAATTTTATTCAAAAAAGCATCAACATGAGGGATTTCTTCAGTATCTTGATCTTTATCAATATGAAAATAAAAAAGTTCATCTACAGTTTCAAGAAATATTTTCATTTCAAGATCATCCTCAAAAACCTTCCAATGTTTGACATTGTCAGGAATAGAGGGTCTGTATTTTACTTCCACCTCATACCTGAGATTTGGGGGAAAAGGGACCCTGAAATTACTTGCTGAGACAACCAATGAATTTTCCATAGAGTTATCCTCCCTTGGAACAAATGAGATATTAAAAGCCAAGAAGAAATTGTCAACAAGATCCCAAACTTCATTTTTGTAGGCCCTTAACCTAGGGTGCTTGGCCTGATACATATTTCTGACACGATGAACAATTAAATCAACATCTCCAAAAATGTCTAGTTCTTCAATTTTCATGTCTTTGGAAGCTCTCAAACCCAATACAAGAGCTTCATATTCTACCACATTGTTGGTTGTTTCAAATTCAATCTTATAATACAGAGATATGGTCTCTCGGGTAGGGTAAATGAACACTACCCTAGCACCAACACTTTCCTGAGAAGAGGCTCCATCAAAACACATTTTCCAAACAGAGGTATTGGGAGGAGGGTCTTCAAAAGAGGTTATGGGATGCTTTCTGATGTCAATAGGTGTTTGAGGAGAATCAATGAGTTGTGGCATGCTGGTCCCTAAATTAGTATCAATTGCAAAATTGGGGTGATTGGTCGGATTTCCTTCATCACCGATGATGTAAGAAAGTTGTGCTTCCCTATAAAGCCTTCTATGTGCCCCCCCAAACACAAGAATAGTGGCATATGAAATATCCATTTGCAATGTTCCCCCCAATATTTTAATCCAAGATCTAGACAAGAGCATTCCAAACTTAGGGGGAACATCAACCACCACAATATCCATGACAATACTTTTCATTGGAAATTGGAACAAGGAAACAACCAGGTCTTTAATAACCTTGAGGAACTTCACCTTCCTGGAATCAAATGAGTACATGTCATGGAAACTTTTTTTTACCTCCAACCCGAGCTCCTCCATGACAATTTTAGGCATGATATTGTGAGATTCCCCTGAATCCATCAAGCAATTGTGCAACACTCTATCATGAATGTTCAATGATGGATATAAAGGAGGGGAGGAATAATCTCTATCCTCTACCAAAGTCCCTAGTATGATAGCTGGTTTTTCATCTTGGAGGTTGATTGAGTATGTGGGATGAGATGAAGGTTCAGACTGCAACATTTTGGAAAGGTACCTTTTGAAATCCTCATTCTTAACTAGATCTAAAAAAGGTACAGGGATTTTAATCTTCTGAATCTCATTCTCAAAGCTAAAAGAGGAGGGAGGCTTCAAAATATCCTTCACTTCTAGGATAGGGATCTTAAACACTGCCTGGGGGTTTTGTGTCTCTTTTTCTTTGCCTCTAGCTGCCACATCCTTAGAAATATTCTTTGTTCTAGTAGGCTGATAAAAAATTTCAGGCTCTCCCTCTTTCTTCTTGGACCCGAGGTTGTATCTATTTGGATTTCCACTGGTCCTTCCCCATTTTCTCAACTCATTTAGCTGGATATCCATGAGAGACTCTTCGTATGCAGAATGAGTTAAATGAGGGGATGAAGAGATGTCACCAAGATAATGGATTTCAGGATCAATTTCTTCTTCCTCTCCCACTTCATCGATAACCAGGTTGTTTTGGAGAGGGGCTTGGATCCTTTGATCATCCCTATCTCTATTTATTTGATATTTCTGGATGATCTGAGGGGCATTATTTTTTCTTCTGAAATTACCCCTATTATCAGTATTATGGGTGTTCCTATATCCTTGTTTCCCCTCGAACTTCAATTTCTCCATTTTTGCAGAAAGTGATTTCACCATCTTAGTCAACTCATCCACTTGAGGGTGGGAAGTAGAGGAACTAGAGGTTGAAGATTCAGACCTACCTTTTCTCTAGTATCTATCAACATTCCTCCTAAGCTTATCAACTACCAATATATTGGATTCTACTTCAAGGTTTGCATCTTGCATATGAGCCAAGGAGGTAGCTCTTCTTTCTCTCAGCAGGAGGCAAAACTCAGGGTCAAAATCACTAGCATAAGTGATATTGGTAGAGGTTTCAATAGGCTTAATTTCAGTGGGGATATTATTGTACATCTTATTAAATCTCTTGGAGAAGTCTGAGATAGATTCCCCCTCTTCTCTCTTAAGTGACCCAAACTCTGTAATATAATAAAGGAAATATTTTTTATCCCCACAATGTCTTAAAAATGCATCATCTAGAGCTTCAATCCCATCAGTAGATCCAGGAGTCAAGCTCCTGATCCATTTTCTATTCTCACCATCAAGGCTCTGTATAAAAACTCTCAACCAAACATCTTCATTTTCAATATTAAGATTATCTGCATAACTGTAAAAAGTTGAAAGGTGTTCTTTAGCAGTTATGTCTTCTTCTCCTGTAAACTTGGGTATGTACTTGAGTTAATATCCATTTTGGAGGGAATTCATAAGCCAAGGTAAAACAAGAGGGGCATACCTAGTAGCCACAATGACATCCATTCCGTTTCTATGAGGATTAGCACCTGCCATTGGGATGTGAACTGTAGGAGAACCAGGGGGAGATGGAGTTTGGATAGGTGAGACTGGAACTGTGTTTCTAGGGGAGAAGGGAAATAGTTGAGTGTTGGAGGAGAATAATATGGGGTTTAAAGGAAAAGAAGTTTCCCCCTCTTTAGATACAACAACTTTGACAGGAGGAGGAGTAGGAAAACCCAAAGTGGGAAAATTTTCTAAGCTTCTAGGTCTAAACCACTTTACAATATCTGGGGAAAAAAGGGTGTCAAAAATTTCTTCCAACTGAGATATAGAGGGGGAGAGTTCAACATGGAAACTTCCAAAATTTAAACTTCTGGAAACTCCAGCAGAGGGTAAAAAAGGGGAATTTGATGTAGATATTGGAGCTTTAAAAGAAGAAGTTTGTAAATTACCAGAATCACCTGGTACAACAGTTGAAGGTCCTTTTTGAGAGGTATTTCCCTTTTTGATAATCTTTTCTGGGTCATCTTGTTAAGAACCAAATATCAATATAGCATAGAAAAACCTCTGAATAAGTACTCAACGCCTTGAAAAAGGGATAATTTTAGATAATAAGCCTCTTCAAGGGGGAAACCTCCTTTTACCCCACATAAATTTTGAGGTACAAGATGATTCCAAATGAAAATGTCTCCTTGGTATATATAGGAGACTAGGAGGTATAATTACAACTAATGGAATAAAGCTGACATAAATAAAATAACATTACTAATGTAATA
>JZKD02S0044950.1:212178-222796 GCA_000966675.3 Picea glauca | reverse complement strand
ATGGTGATGATCCCAATGTTGCATGGTGATGATCCCAATGCAACATCTAAACTCAACTCAACTAGTCAAACTGAAGTGTCAACTGAAAGAGAATATTCTCGAGGTGGAATATTCTACCCTAAAATATATGAGGCTGGATAATGACTAATTATGACTAATAAACAAGGAATAAACTTAGGAAAAAGAAATCCTAGGTGTGTGTGAAGTAACTCCAACACCCCCCCTGAACATCACTATGGTGAAAATAAAGAATGGGTCCCGACAATGAGGCCATGTTAGGTACCCAAATACAAAATATACATTGAAATAAATGAGGAAAGAGGGAAAACCTCATGGGAAAACCCCCCCTCAAATTACAATGCATAAAAAAAATAAAATGAGAAGGAACCAAAAAAAAGTTTCTAAGCAACCTTGTCCTTCATTCCAAGAAGACCTCGCAATTGTGCAAGTTTGTGCTCGTTGGAGATTTTGTTGAAGATGTAGATGTCTGCATGGATCTGATGAAGTATATGAATCATTGATATTTCCACACATATCCACTTTATCTTCTTGTAATGAATAAGATCCAAATAAAGTTTGAATGAAATTTTGAAAACCGTGCGGCCGTTTCCGGAAAAACGCTGAAATTTTGTTGATTTTAAAATAATCATAACTTCACTTTCCAGACTCCGTTTCAGACGATTGTTTTTTGAAATTGGATATTTTCCCGAGAGGAATTCAAATATAATTTTTTTTTTTGCAAATTTGGCTAAGAAAATATCAGAATAGAGTCTGATGTGCGCAACTCTCTTTTTGTCTCCTGAGATGCATGCATTGTGCATAGAAAAGTGTCTACATGTGACTCCTAAGATGCATGCCATATATATTCCACATGAATTTTAGAAAACAAATCTTAAATTGAGTAGACATCATCTTCAATTATTGGAATACAAATTTCTGTAAATACTTGTGTAGAAGACTCTTTAGAATAAGAGGCTTGATCTTCTGATGGTTTCTCTTCTGGCTCTATCTTTCCAATCCCCTGCATGCAATCTTCACAATCTTATTTATTCCCAAATAGAACCTCCAATATGGTCCATAATTCATTTGGAGCGAATTCTTGTGTGACATCACATACTTGGTGGAGAATTTCTGGAGAAATAGACAAGCAGATAAATCCTATGGCCATATCTTGTCTATTGAGAAAGTCATTTTTATCATCGGCGAAATTGAGATATACTTACATTTCCATAGCTATTTGGTACAAGCCTCTGCATATGAGATGAAGTATAATTTTTGGCTTCCATTCCAAATATTTATGAGGCATGAGAAGTATTGCCGGTGAGTAAAACATAGATTCCATCTTTTTGTGTTCTTCAATCTTCAGTACATGCAAAAAAAAATTGGTGTAGCTTTTGCTTAGCAATCTGTTGGCTCTGACACCATGTAAATGTGTTGAACCTACACAAAATATATCTAGATAAACAATAATACACACATTTTCAGAGAGAATTTGAGAAAGAAGAAAAAGAAGAGAAAGAATGGAAGAATTCTCATTAACCGTTGTGAATAATGAATAATTTACACATGATATATTGTGTATAACTCAATGATTTCGAGTTGAGGTGAACCAATGAACCATAGTGGTGGTCTAGAGTGATATGGACACACACCAATAGTTATGGGAGTGAACTTCCACCTATTCTAGTCTCTCAGGCAGTTACGAGAGTGAATTACCACCTAGTTGAGTTAACAAGTCAACTAGTCGTCAGTTAACTGATTGAACAGAGAGTAGTGAGGAGTTAACTCAAGGAATCAATGCTAATGTGCAACTCTGGTGATGATACCAAGGCAATTTCAAATTATCATGGTGATGATCCCAATGCAACATCTAAACTCAACTCAACTAGTCAAACTGAAGTGTCAACTGAAAGATAATATTCTCTAGCTGGAATGTTCTCCCCTAAAATATAGGAGACTGGATAATGACTAATTATGACTAATAAACAAGGAATAAACTTAGGAAAAAGAAATCCTGGGTGTGTGTGAAGTAACTCCAACAAGATCCACTTTTGTTTCCATGCGCCGCTCTTGGATGGACCCTTCTTCCTGCTGCGAAGATCAACGACTCACAATTACTTCGGGAGTTTGGGATTCGGGCTTCAGGCATTTTCATACATAAATATTACAATCCTATGAAGTGATGAATTTCCGAAGTGTGATATCTGGTGATGCGTATCCTCTTGATTTGGATGACCGAGATTTATTTCGGGAGTTCAGGATTCGACTCTTCGGGAATTTTCAACGCACAACTATTGCAATCCTTCGAAGTAAATATTTCAAAGTGTGAGATCTATTGACGCGTGTCCTCAGACTTCAATGAATCAGATTTACTTCGGGACTTCGTCTCCTTTGTCTTGTCATTAATCCTTGCTCTACTTTGAAATCTCGATCGCCCGAGAGCTGCTGATCTGAACTATTCATGGGATCTCCATTGTTGAAAATCGAGCATGTCTGCTTGCTTGTGTTTCAAGCCTGAAATGGTTTGTTTTGAATGTCGTGCTTTGTGCTTATGGCTATTAACTATACAAACAAAGGAATTGGATGACCCGATGTGAGCTCAATCAATAGCAAATAAGATGATCGGTAATTTGGACCAAAACTCACGATATGTGTTCATCCTTTAAAGAAAACAAAAAAACCTTGAGCCGAGAATCAGTTAAGCAAGACACTAAGGAAAACCAGATCATTGATCGAAAAGGAAAATTGACTTTATCAAATAGAAGGGAAAAAATCCTAGGAATGGTGTGCAGAAAAGAGGGAGACAGAGCAGGGGTGCAGAATTGGGTATTCACAACAAACACATACGACCCCTGAAAACTTAATGTGATAACATATTCCAAGTTGACAGATGAATTTTTGTTACAAGCAGTGCATACAACAATTAACATTCAGAATAGAGGGATGCTCATAAATAACAGTGATAAGACTCCATACGAATTATGGAAAGGAAGACTAGCAAATGTGAAGCACTTCAGAGTTTTCAGAAGCAAATGCTACATCAAAAGAGAAGATGGAAGAATTTGAAAATTTGACTCTTGAGTTGATAAAGGCATACTAGTTGGGTACTCAAGAAAAAGGAAAGCATACAAATGTTTCAATATGAGACTGAACAAAATAGTAGAAAGAATTAATGTGACGATTGATTAGCAATATGGTCGAAATATAAAAGAAAGTAGCAAGGATTTAGTGGAACGAGATCATGAATAATATTTGAAAGAAGAAGAAGTAGATGAAGAATCAAATGAAGAAGAAGAGAATCCATAAGCAGAGAAAGAAGAACATGATATTCAAGTACCTCCAAATACACCCAACAGAAGAGTGCAGAAAAATCATCCACTAGAACAGATTATTGGAAATAAAGTGTAAATGTGTTGAACCTACACATAATAGATCTAGCTAAACAATAATACACACATTTGCAGAGAGAATTAGAAAAGGAAGCAGAAGGAGAGAAAGAATGGAAGAATTCTCATTAACCGTTGTGAATAATGAATAATTTACACATGATATACTTTGTATAACTCAATGAGTTCGACTTGAGGTGAACCAAGTTGCCATAGTGGTGGTATAGAGTGATCTGGACATGCACCATTAATTACAGGAGTGAACTGCCACCTATTCTAGTCTCTCAGGCAGTTACAGGAGTGAAATGCCACCTAGTTGAGTTAACTAGTCAAGTAGTCTTCAGTTAAATGACTTGACAGAGAGTAGTGAGGAGTTAACTGAGGGAATCAAGGCTAATGTGCCACTCTGGTTATGATACCAAGGCAAGGGCGAATTAGCATGGTGATGATCCCAATGTTTCATGGTGAAACTCAACTCAACTAGTCAAACTGAAGTGTGAACTGAAAGAGAATATTCTCCAGGTGGAATATTCTCTCATAAAATATAGGAGACTAGATAATGACTAATTGTGACTAATAAAAAAATAAAAAACCTTAGGAAAAATAAATCCTAGGTTAGTGTGAAGTAACTCTAACACCCCCCCTGAACATCACTATGGTGAAAATAAAGATTGGGTCCCGACAATGAGGCCATGTCAGGTACCCAAGTACAAAAGATACACTGAAAATAAAGTGAGGAAAGAGGGAAAACCTCATGGGAAAATCCCCCCCTCAAGGTACAATGTATGTAAAAAGAAGAACTACAGTTGCTAGGCAACTGTGTCCTTCACTCCAAGATGACCTCACAGAGAATGGAATTTCTACTCAGTGAAGGTTTTGGTGAAAATGTCTGCCATCTATTCTACTGAAGGATAGAACTGTAAGTCAATGATCCCCTCATGTACTAAGTCCCGAATGTAGTGCATGCAGATCTCGATGTGCTTCATCTGTTGCCTCTGAACTGGATCTCTACAGAACTTCAAAGTGATTTGGTTATCACACCAGATGACGATCGGTCGATGAAACTGAATGCCCAACTTAATGAGAAAATGTTGTAGCCACATAGCCTGAATGGTAATGTTAACTACCCCTTTGTACTCTGCCTCGAATGAAGATAGAGAAATGGCAACTTGCTTCTTGCTCGACCAACAGATAGGCCTGGAACCAAGACTGAGTGAGTAACCAGATGTGTACTTGTGATCAATGCTATCGCCAGCCCAGTCGGAATCAATAAACCCAATGAGATCTAATGTAGAGTCTGCTGCATAATGAATCCCAAAGGTGATGGTGCCCTATATGTATGGAAGGATATGCTTTGCAGCTTTCCAATGTAGCTCATGCAGATCCTGCATGAACCTGGAAACTGCGCCAACTACATATGAGAGGTATGGTCTAGAGTGTGTGAGATACAACAAGCTCCCCACTAGTTGTCTGTACAATGTGCTATCAACTAGCGGAGTCTCCTCTCCATCCTTAATTTTGACTCCTGATAGGAAAGGAGTCGGAGCAGACTTGCAGTCTGTCATGTGAAATCTCTCAAGAAGAACTCATGCATACTTGGCTTCAGAAATTTTGATGCCCGATGCATCCTAACTGATCTCAAGTCCAAGGAAGAAGTGTAGTGGACCTATGTCTTTCATCAAAAAATTGTCATGAAGAATACTCTTGACTTCAGCAATCGCTAAAGTCGAGCAACTGGTGATCAACAAATCATTGACATACAGAACTAAAAGTAGAAGTGAATCAACTGTCGTGAGCATGTATACATTTGGGTCTGATTTACAACGTACAAAGTTTTGTGACAAAGGGTAGGAGTCCATCTTGGCATACCAGGCCCTCGGAGCCTGCTTGAGGACATAAAGTGACTTCTTCAGTCGACATACCAAATATGAGTCTTGCATAAATCCCTGGGGCTGCTCCATGTAGATCTCCTCAGAGAGATCACCATGAAGAAATGCATTCTTCATGTCCATCTGATGGACTTCCCATATCTTGGCTGTCGCAATGGAAAGGGCCAATCGAATGGAATCCATCTTCACTACTGGAGTGAAGGTCTCATCATAGTCAATACCATGAACCTGCTGAAAGCCTTTAGCGACACGCCTGGATTTGTATATGTTGATCTATCCATCCGCTGCACTCTTGGTCCTGTAGACCCATCTGCATCTGACAAGTTTCCTCCCAGAAGGAAGGGGAACTAGATCCCAAGTCTGGTTCTCGAGGAGGGAGTTGTATTCCTCCTACATGGTGAATTCCCAAAAGGGATTTCCAACAGCCTCGCCATAAGACTGTGGATCTGAAGATTGAACCAAGAAAAGATGCCTGGAAGGCAATGGTTCAATGGCCGTGAGTGAAATAGGAGGCTCCTCGAAATCAGATCGAGTCCTCCTAGTATCGACCAGATCACCTACGAGATCCCTTGCATCCTGAAGAGTAGTCTGTGCCCACTTGGGCCTCTGCTCTGGCTTTGCAACTACATCTGGATGCTCTGACTCTGCATCTGATTGTACTGAATCTAAATCTGAATATGAATCCTCTGAGTCCTCTGAATCATAAGTCTCTTTTGAAGAAGAGTCGTCATGTGCATGCTCATCATCTCAGACAGGTGGAAGAGTAAAGGTGTTTGCATGCGGCTGCTGAGGTACATGCGAGACACTTTCCTCAAATTGGACACTACGCTTAATGATGAGCCAGTCCGAGGAAAGATCAATAAGCCGATATCCCTTCACACCATTAGGGTATCCAACAAAAATGCACTCAGTTCTCTGTGGATCAAGTGCCTTCCTCTTTTCAGAGGGAATCTTGGCCCATGCACGTGAACCAAAAATACGAAAGTGGGTCACTTCCGGTTTGAGGCCTCTCCAAGCCTCGTAGGGGATCTTATCCTTGACATATCTATGGGGAGAGCTATTTTGGATGTATGTTGCACAGTTAAGTTCTTTGGCCCATAGTCTCTGTGGTAGTGACTTTGCATGCAACATGCAAGATGCCATCTCCTTTAGAGATCGGTTTTTCTGCTCAGCGACTCCATTTTGCTGCGGAGTGTAGGGAACTATATCCTGAAACTGAATCCCTACCTCATGGAAAATATTGTGGATCTCATGGTTCACATACTCTCCCCCGTTATTAGTTCAAAGGACTTTGATCTTCTTTCCAGACTGTTTCTTAACCAAAGCTTTGAAATCTTTGAGGTGTTGAAAGACCTCGGATTTTTTCCTGAGAAAGTAGATCCATGTAAAACGCGAGAAACCATCAACACAAATGAGAACAAACCTCTCTTTGCTGATCGATGGATGCGAAAAAGGACCCATGAGGTCACTGTGGATCATATCTAAAGGTGCAGAAGCTTGCTGAGACTTTCCCTTGTCGAATTTCTCTTGAGGGTGTTTTCTGAGAACACATCCCTCACATACTCCCTTGGACAAATGTATGTCTAGTAGACCATCAACTAATTTGTGTTTGCTAAGCTGTTGCATGTATCTAAAATTCAAATGTCCAAACCTTTCATGCCATATCCTACTACTTTCATCAGCATGAGTAAGCAATAAAGTAGAATCAGGTTCAATGAATTTAGAAAATGTATACAATCTAGACTGATGATTTACCTCAGTGATAGCAACCATGGAGTTGGTTTGCATGTCGTAGATGTGCACAAAATTTTGTGTGAAGATGAATTTCTTTCTGGTGCTAGAGTTCGTCATCTGATATATAGAGAGAAGGTTGATAGAAAGTTTGGGAACATGCAACACGTTCTCGAAGCTTCCATTGGTGAGTTCAATCCTTCCTTTGCTGGGGACTTTGACATAAGAGTTGCCCACCAGCAAAATAGGAGGACCTTTGCATGTATCCAACGAAGAATATACTACTTCTGAGGCAGCCATGTGATGTGATTCTCATGAGTCTACGATCCAAGCGTCGGGAGAGGATTTGATGGCAATCAAGGCATGGCTAGAATTGCCTTTCTTGGGATTCAGATCTTCTGGCTTCTTCTTCTTTGCACCCTCAGGGATGCGATCTCCAAGGTTGTTTTGCTGAAGTATCTGAGACATCAGATCTATTTTTTTTTGCATGCATGTGGATTTTGAATGGAATCCTTTGTGATAGTATGTGCATTTCTCTCCTTTTCTTCCCTTTTAGCCTTTGGATCCAGAGGTATCGGTGAAGGGTTTTGTGTACCCTTTCTTCTTCGTATGTGCATGAGATTTCCTCTTATATTTATCTTTAGATTTCTGATATTTGTGGCTGCCATCATGCATAGTAAGTGCATGCACCCTTGGGCCTTTGATTGCGCCCATGTTGATGAGCTTGGTTTGCTCTTGTGTCAGGGATTCGATAAAGTCCTCAAGAGAAGGCATCTTCCAAGTGGCTCCAGAGGTGAATATGATAGTATGGAATGTAGATACGAATACTAAGAATTCAGGACCAAGCTCAGAGAGAATGGTGAGAACCATTTGTTTCTCCTCCTTCGATTTATCAACCCTGCAAGCTTTGAGTTGCGACAATAAATCCTTGAATTTTGTAAAGAAATATTGGATATTCTCGAAGATTTTTGGATCGAATGTGAGAAAATACACCTCCAACATGTGTCCCCTCATCTCATCCTATTTTCCAAAGAGCCCTTCCAAGATGGTACAGGCTTCATTGGGAGTCTTACATGAAGATATATGAAAAAGGAGATCGGGAGAAATAATATTGCAAATTGTTCTGAGTGCCTCATCCATGCGATTTAAGTACTTGTATTTTTCTATGGAAGCTGTCGGCTTTGTATCTATATTCATGGTTAACCTATACAACCCTCTGGATCGAATATGTATGGCTATTTTCTCCTTCCATGCAAAATAGTTGTAATGTGTAAGAATGAATTCTTTTTGGAATTCCATCTTTCCGCTGTCTTCAATCTTTTGTACCTGCAAATTTTTTTGGTGTAGCTTTTTCTTAGAAGCCCATTAGATATGATACCATGTAAATGTATTTAACCTACACAAAATAGATCTATATAAACAATAATACACACATTTGCAAAGAGAATTGGAAAAGGAAGAAGACGAAGAGAAAGAATGGAAGAATTCTCATTAACCGTTGTGAATAATGAATAATTTACACATGATATACTTTGTATAACTCAATGAGTTCGACTTGAGGTGAACCAAGTCATAATAGTGGTGGTCTAGAGTGATCTGGACACACACCAACAGTTACAGGAGTGAAATTCCACCTATTCTAGTCTCTGAGGCAGTTATGGGAGTGAACTGCCACCTAGTTGAGTTAACTAGTCAACTAGTCTTCAATTAACTGACTGAACATAGAGTAGTGAGGAGTTAACTAAGGGAATCAAGGCTAATGTGCCACTCTGGTGATGATACCAAGGCAAGGTCGAATTAGCATGGTGATGATCCCAATGTTGCATGGTGAAACTCAACTCAACTAGTCAAACTGAAGTGTGAACTGAAAGAGAATATTCTCTAGGTGGAATATTCTCTCCTAAAATATAGGAGACTGGATAATGATTAATTATGACTAATAAAAAAATAAAAGACTTACGAAAAATTAATCCTAGGTGTGTGTGAAGTAACTCCAACATAAAACTGCAGGAGTTGAAACCAAAAGAAGAATTCTCTCACCAGAACAACAACATCTAGCACTACTATCTACTATCGAGCCAAGAATTTTTGAAGAATCAAACAAGGATGAATTTTGTATCAAAGCTATGGATGAAGAGTTAGACCAGATAGAAAAGAATGACACTTGGGAACTAGTTCCAATGCCTAAGAACAAGACTGTAATCGGTACAAAGTGGATCTTTAGGAACAAATTAAATGAGGATGAACAGGTCACCAGGAACAAAGAAATATTGGTATGCAAAGGATACTCTCAAGTTGAAGGTATATATTTTGAAGAGACGTTTTCCCCAGTCTCTAGAATGGAAGCAATCAGACTGATCCTAGCCTATGAATTTTCCAAAAATATTAAAGTATATCAAATGGACGTGAAATAAACATTCCTAAATGGATATATAGAGGAAGAAGTCTACATTGAGCATCCAAAAGTATTTCAGTTGTCAAACAAGGAAAATTATGTTTGCAGGTTAAAGAAGGCATTATATGGTCTCAAACAAGCCCCCAGATCATGGTATTTGAGTCTGGACAAATTCTTACAGTAACAAGGATTCAGGAAAGGAAATGGAGATAAAAATATCTACATAAAGGTGAATCGAGACAATATATTGATTATTGAAGTCTATGTAGATGACATTATCTTCAGAAGTGACGATTCCATGATGAGTTAGAAGTTTTCCAAAGACATGCAACACAAGTTTGAGATGTCCTTTCTTGGTTATTTAAACTTATTTTTTGGATTACAGATATATCAGTGCAATAAAGGTATCTTCATCTCTTCGACAAACTATATCAAAGAAATGTTGAAGAAGTTTGGGATGATAGATTGCAAACCGGTCAGTACTCCTATGAAGACAAGTTTTAAGTTAAGTAAGGATGATGATTCTAAGGACACAGATCAGAGACAATACATATCGATGATTGACAACCTACTCTATGTGATATCTTCCAGACCAGATGTGATGTAGGTAGTTGGATAGGTTGCAAGATTTCAAGCAACACCAAAGGAATCACATGTTATGGAAGTGAAGATGATATTCATATACCTCAAAGGTACAAAAGAGTTTGGATTATGGTATCCAAAAGAGAATGATATATCTCTTGTTTCCTACACAGATACAGATTGGGAAAGTTGCATTGATTATAAAATAAACACAAGTGGAGAAACTTTCTACTTTAGTGACTGCCTGGTATCATGGTTAAGAAAGAAATAGTCACTGGTATCTTTGTCCATAGAAGAGGTATAATATATTGTGACAACGACATGTTGTACTCAGGTTCTTTGGATGAAGAAGACTTTGCAGGACATAGAAGTAAATTATGATGATCCCATTTCAATACTTTGTGAAAACACTAGCGCCATTAGTATATCCAAGAATCCAGTGATGCATGCTAAGACAAACCATATTTCGATTAAGTATCATTTTCTCCAGGAGAAGGATACAAAGACGAACATCAAGATAGTGTTGATACTGAGAGGGGGGTGAATCAGTATCAAGTACAATTTAAAAACCTTTTTCAACTTATACTTAAACCATTCAATTATATCCAATGAGCAGTGAACAATAGTATAAGAGT
>JZKD02S0044950.1:151548-208017 GCA_000966675.3 Picea glauca | reverse complement strand
GAGAATATTCCACCTGGAGAATATTCTCTTTCAGTTGACACTTTAGTTTGACTAGTTGATTTGAGTTTAGATGTTGCATTGGTTTTGTCACCATGCAACATTGGGATCATCACCAGATAATGTGCACTTGCCTTGGGATAATCACCAGACTGGCACATTACCCTTTATTTCTTGAGTTAACTCCTCACTACTCTCTGTTCAGTCAGTTAACTGAAGACTAGTTGACTAGTTAACTCAACTAGGTGGCAGTTCACTTCTGTAACTGCCTGAGAGACTAGACTTGGTGGCAGTTCACTCCCGTAACTGCTGGTGTGTGTCCATATCACTCTATACCACCACTATGGATCATTAGTTACTCATGTATCCTATATATATTGTAAATTATTCACTCTTTGAGTGTGGAATACAGTTAATGAGAATTCTTCCATTATTTCTCTCTTGTTTCTTTTTTCTCAATTTCTCTCTACAAATGTGTGTGGTATTTTCTAGCTAGATCTATTCTGTGTAGGTTCAACACATTTACAGGAAGGAATACATGTGAAGGGATCCTCTGTTTCATTTTTTTAACGATATTGACACAGAAACAAAACTATGCTCAGGGTCGGTTTCATTTTTACACGAGCTTGAAACTAGAATAAAAACTGTGCTTGGAATGATACCTATCAGTGGGTTTCTTCCCAACATGATGTCTACAGGTTGGTACTTTCCCCCCAGTATAACTTAAAAATGCTAGCATATTAACTCCAACATGATTCCTAAAGGTTGGAGACATGCCCCCCATGCTTCGTTTCATCCACCGACTCTTCTTCGACACCTAATTAGATTTATGGGTATTAATAGGAAAAGGTTCACCCGAGGGGGAGGAAGAATAAAGAGGATCAACTAACAGAGGTGGAAGACATGAAGGTTCAATTATGAGATCTAGTGAAATACTCAACTCAACATTTACAATATCTAGAAAGATACTCAACTCGTGTTTATGATATCTAGTGAATGACTCGACTCAACATTTACGAGATCTAGTGAAAGACTCGACTCAATTGGAGGGGGGTCTATTTTATTTTTTAAAGATATTGAAATAGAAAATCAACTATTCTCATCGATATCTATTTGATTTTTTAACGAGCTTGACACAAAAATATAACTATGCTTGTAAAATTTTTGATTCATTTTTTAATGAGCTTGACACAAAAACAAGAACTTTTCTCGTAAACCTTCTAATTCATTTTTTAACGAGATTGAAACAAAAACATGAAATTTTCTCATAACCCTTGACCATATCTTGCAAGAGGTCTTAATCAGATGGAAGAACAATGCTCTGGAAGGAATACATGTCAAGGGACTCAGTAGGGGTAATGAGGGGAAGATCATGATCCAAATACCCTATTGAGTGGTTCACCTTATTAACTATCAGATCTAAGTCTAAACAAGGTGATCATACAGAGATATGATCCTTCTCATTTGTAGTTGAATTCATGGGATATGATGCCACATAATTAAACTGTGGTTGGGGGGATATCACTTACATATAAGGAACATTCAGGGAGGTCAAATGGTTGGAAGTCAACGAATGATAAATACTAACAAATCAAATTTGGTCAAGAGTCACAATGTTTCCATCATGAGGGAAATGCATCAATCGAAAGAGTGTGGACAGGATAACTTTCATAGCATAGACATATTCCCTCCGAGGAGAAAATTAAAATCCAAGGGACCTTGAACTATAGTAACATCAATACATACAGTTTTCCCTCCTAAGTTAATGGGAAGATGAAGAAGGATCCCTAAAGGTTCACAATTTCTTATATTAAAATCCATCAAATGATGGGTGACGACAAATGTTGAGGGGAACCAATAACTTTCCAAGAAGTTGAGTTTAAAATGATAAAATAAGCACCTTCTTCTATGATAGTGTGATATATGCTCCTATCGTAAAATTTCATAATGATTTGGAAAGGCATGTAGGAAGGAAGAAGAGGCTCCGTCAGTCTATTCCAATCAAAGGAAATGACCTTGGTACTTGGAGGGGGTTCCGTGGAAATGGGTGAAATACTCCCTTGTACGAAAGAATATGAAGTGACAAGAAAAACCCAAGCAATATCAACTTCACTCTCTAAGGGAAGAATGGGATTGATCGATGATGGAATCAGATCAACCACTTCATCAACCAATGATGGGTTGGGAGAGGACTCATGGGAATTAGTTAGAGGTTGTTGTTGGGAAACAATAATGTATTCTGATAATTTCTAAGCTTCATCCATACAAAGGAAAAGTTAAGTACAATTCATTTCCTTGCATAACCAACAAGGAATCTTGACCTTACCCTTTTTACCCCTAACCATATGATCACTGGTTTGTGGGTTTTCATCAACATGATGTCTAGAGGCTGGTGACATGGGTTCTTGGGAATATTTGGAACACACTTCTAAGACCTTGGGAAGACCAAGGAAATCCTTAATAATGTGGTCACCCTTACAAATCCTACAAAGGAATTTGGGCTTGTAACATGTGTTGGTAGTCTTGTAAATATCATCAACACTCCGAGCATGATTAAAAGTGGTTGGTTGATTTCCCCCTTTCTTATTTTTCTCCTTCTTAATCTTCCTTTTCTTCTTCTTCTTATCCTTCTAGTTACTATCATCAAGGCTTTCACCAGGTAAAGAAGAAGAAAGGGTATAAGACGCAACAGACGGATAAGGAAAAGGGTCAACATGAGGTTAACGTTCTTAGGGTGGAGGGATTGCATTTGAATAACCAATAGAATTTGGGATCACCATAGTGGAAAACAACCATATTGGTAACCCTATGGTGAATCCAGGAATATTCAATGTAGCAATATAGGGAGGACCAACATTTCCAAAACAAGGAAAAATAAAAGGTTCCCTATGAAAAGGGGTTCCTTGGTTGGTAGTCTTAGGAAATGTTGCCATAGAAAAAAACTCAACCTAGGGTCTACTAAATCAAAGATAACACACTACCAAATTCCATATAATATAAGAACAAGCAAACAACTCCCTTGTGACAGGGAAAAATGAAGTAAGGATCTCCCAGAGATGGGAGATGAGGCCGCCAATGAAGATATGAGAAAAAGTTATCCACAACTACTTCGTAATGGAGATCCATAGGTGGAAGTATCATACTCAACCAAGTACCCTCCTAAGGAGACAAAATCATGTGTTGTACGTCTATCTCATGTACTAACAATGCCACCATTGCAGTCACCTAGGCAGGTAACCTAGGAAAAAAAACTAGGGCTACCACTTCACATTTGGTGGTTGGGAAGAAAGGTCGTGGGAGAGGGATTCTGAAAATGGGAAAGGAACATGAGACAAATTTCTTAGAACCAAAGAAACTCAAATGGTATTTTCACCCTGAGGACTTGCCACTATTAATATTTCCCCCTTGATGTGCATAACCCCACCGAGAGAGAGTGTTGAGGACTGGTCCAAGCACTCTTCTTGACTTCTCCTACCACTTGGAACCTGTGTTAGAGGATATTTCACAAAAAACACTTGAATTTACTAATGTATTTTTACTCATTAGTGTTCCTAGTTTTGTTTCAGTGGCCTTGGAGAATTTACTCTCCACCTTACAACCAAGGCTCTAAAATCCTAGACTTGTTGGATTTCTATAAAAGAAAAAAGTCTAATTGATTTTATATTATGTGCTTGTTCATTTTATGGTTGTTGTTAATAAAAAGGGGATATAGAAGTGAAACTTATGATGTGATCACTCTGACTCCAAGAAGGCTTCAAAAGAAAATATGAATGGAATGCAATCTTTAGTTTCGATCAAGCCTATCTACAGAAAGGAGCAAGAGGTTTCAAGCAAATAAAAAAGTGTAACATTCAATGCAAGAAACATGAACTAATCTTTGAATGCAAAAGGTGTTTCGTATATGAGTCAAAGAAACTATAGGATACACAATTCCTGCCCCCCCTGGCCATGGGGGGGGATTTTTAAAAAGAATGCAAGCTAAAAAATGCTCCACCCACTAACTAGAATGCAATAACTATTGTTTCTTTTTAAATGGAATGAAATGATTTCAAATTCAATGTTTTCTTCTTCCTTACTTTCAATGAAATATTTCAATGTCGAGGCAAAGGATTACGAAGAAAAAAATCAAATAAAACATGCATTCAAGCAATAACTGAAAGAATCCAAATGTCAAAATGCTTCTAACACAAGTTCAAACACGAACCCAAATATGTAAAAAGAGAAGACAAATCACTTTTTGAAAACCTCAAAAGCAAAGATGAATAATCAATGTAAAGCTGCAACAAGTCCAAAGAGTTCAGGACTATCAAACAAGAAACTTGGCAACAAGGCTTGACACAACCCATACAATCTTCAAATTAATGAAAAACACTCTAAAATCAACAAGTGAAACACTTAGAGTTTTTTGGAATAAATAGTGACAGAAGTTTGAAAGTTTTCAAGTGACAAAGATCAAAACTACTAACAATAAACACTGTACCAAAGGATCAAGTTAACCTTGGAAACTATGAAATTTTCCCAATTTGATAAGAGTAATAATTCAAAAGAGGCCAAAAAAGTGATAAACACAAACCTTCAATCAATCAAAGGAAAAAACAAACCCAAAAGACTTTGATGCAAAGATCTAAGTAAAACAATATGAGGAAAAAGAGGAAAAACGACTTAAAATTGACCCAAGAAGGAGACTGTCACTCATGTTATAATGCAAACAGGGCGATGATCAAATTTCATCACTCCTGAAAACACTACAGGAGAGAAATACTCAAAATACTATCACTTTGTAGGCCACTAATAGGGAGGGATGAAACCTGAGAAATGGTAAAAAAAGATAAAAAATTGCCCAGATTTAAAGAAAAATAGATTATTGTCTTAGAATACTTTCCAACAATGATGATGGAAGAGAAGAGTTCAAATAACAAGAAAATAACCAGAAATTTCAAGCAAGCAACAAAATTCAAGAGAGCTAGAAACCAAGGAAAACATCAAAGTTCTTCCCCAGTATGGTCGCCATTTTTCTATTGTGAGAAATTCCTCCCGTGGACAGGTTGAACTCCCATTGGATCAGGTTTCCTTCGATCTAAGACAGAAGGAAAAAAAAATGGACACTAAATTCCCCTTAAGACTAATTTATATGTTCATTAATGAAATCAAAAGACAGAGAGAAAGAGGAAAAGGTAGATGGATTACCTCTTTCTTTTAGGTTTTGCTCACTGCTCCAACTGTTGAACTTGATCTCCAAGCTCCTAATGTGGAATTATCCTTCATGTAAGAGACAAGACAATCCTCTTCTGCTATTACATATTGTTAGATCAAAGTAGATTTATCTATGTTGGACTTAAACAAGAACACGACAAACATTCATGAAATGAACAATGTAGACATTAAGATAAATAGGCCAAGTTATATATTAAAAATGGAAATAAATGGAAGATTTACAACCTCAATGATGATGTTGCAACAATTCCTCCAAGATCTCCTTTTTCTAGCCCCTTCATGCATTACCAAATGATAGATATGATTCTATGAACTACCCTCCTCACAATATCAAAGGTTTGACACTCTAAAAACCCTCCTCCCTATTGAATGTCACAAGATCAGAGGTATGATATTCCCAAGTTCCCCCTTTCACCCAAGAACGACATTTATTATATAGGAGTTTTAGGCACAAACACCACATGGTATTTTGGGAATATGGTTAAGGGTTTAGCTCATGAGGTTTGGATTTAGCTCCTAAGATTGAGAAAAGGGATATGACTTGAATCCTTAACCCTAAACCAACTCAATCTTCCCAGATTTTTTCCCAACAAATTGTTAAAATTTTGGTGTGCTAATTTTACCATAGACAATGTTACACCATTGTCACCCAATCATAGGAACTTACATGTTCCACCCCTGAGCATAGTAACCTTTTCTTAAATAGATTCCATACTAGAATTAAGTCCTATCAGATAAACCCTAGCCAGAAATACCGACACAACTGCAACAACAACACAATACCCATAGAGTGTACATTTACCAAGAGAAACAAACAAGAGATAGATACTAGAAAGACTGAGTAAGGAGAGACTTCACTACTACAGTTTCTACGCCACCCTCCTCATTCTTGCACCTCCTTATTCCCTTCACTAAACTACTACAACTACTTCTCCTTCTAGAATTTCACCTTGATTTCAAAGAGAGCGAGAGAGTGTCAATGAGGTATCCCCTTACCTCTTTATATACTAGTCTGTCCAAGTCACTTTTCATGTGGGGTCGACTTCTTTTTCTAGATCCTTCTATTTCTTTATTATTATTCTCCTTGGGCCTACTTCTCTTCTAGGGTATTTCCACATCTATTTAATGGTTCTCTTGTTTCCAGAATATTCTTCTCTAAGCACAAAATTTGTCCTGGAGGTTAATACCTCCAACATCTACCAAAACATCAACACTTCCTCTTAGCCAGGGATGTATTATTCATGATGTTTTTCATTTAGTATTCTCAACCACATACATACATGGAATTTACAAGACTACCACCAATAACATGGTCCTGTAGACCAGTCTACAGGTAGCATCACCATATCCACACAAGCTATCCCATGATCTCACAGATCATGTCACAAGTATCATCATCATAGCCACACATGATATCTGATGAGTCTATACATCATTGTCATGCATTTTGGGCCTCATCATCATATGTAGTATCTCTCTAGTGGGCACATCCTCCTCGTCGTTTCAGACCTTATGGGTCTCGAAGTCCTTTCATACCTTATGCCATTTCCAGACTTCATCCAGCTCACACAAAACGAGGAAACTATCTCACAATCTTCCAACTCACACAGAATCTAGACAACTATCCCTTTGGCTAGCCATTCCAGTTGGCACACTAGGCATCTATCCACTATGACTACGTATCTAAACAAAAGGGTTAGGCTATCTAGTGCATACATACTAGCCATCTGGCCCAAGGCTAGGAACCCTCCAACTACAAAGGTTGTCCCTCCATCTTGAAAGTTGGGCATCTGTTAGCCCCGAAGGTTCGACATCCTGCTGACCTTGTGTGAGGTCATGTTGAATCGTGCCACAGTTGGTAATGTTCCCATGAATGAATACCCACTATTTCCACACTCTGCATGCTAATTCCCATGGAATTGCATCTGTAACTCATCACTCCCTCTTATGAGGGAAGTCCTTCCGAACCACACCAACATTTTCCATGAAGTTCTCAAGCATCACCTTTGACAAAGGTTGGGTCAACATATCTGCTACCTACTCTTCTGTAGAAACATACTAGAGCTCCCTTTTGTACCATGTCTCAGATATAATGGTACTTTATATCATATGCTTTGACTTTTCATGAAACACAAGGTTCTTTGAAAACCTTATGAAACTCTGGTTGTCACAATAGATACAAGTCACCTCCAACTCGAGATCAAACAACCCTGCAAGAAAATTCCAAAGCCACACAACCTTACTATTGGCTAACCATGCTACTATATGTTCCACCTCAACTGTACTAAGTGCCACACTAGTCTGCTTCTTGTTGATCCCAAACTAAAGCAACATCCTGATGTACTCTTCGGATTTGCGACACCCCCATCCCAATCTGAATCAGCATAGCCTTGCAGTCTTATCTTACGATATGAAACATATCTGAGTCCATAGTCAATTGTACCTTTTAGGTACATCAATATATGTTTTTATTCCATCAAGTGAACATGTCTTGGTTCAACCCTATAATTACTTAATGTGTTCACTACAAAACATATATCTGGCCTTGTGTTCGTCAAATACATCAATGATCCAATCATCTGTCTATACATGGTGGCATCCACTATCTCTGAAGATATATCACTCAATAGCTTCAATATTTTCACCATCGGTGTAAGTATGGATTTACAATCCATCATGCTGAATCTCTTCAGGATTTCTACAACATATTTTCCTTGGTTAAGGAAAATGTCGTTCGGTTTCTGCCATACCTCTAGACCTAATAAATAATGCATCATACCCAGGTATTTCATCTCAAACTCTATAGAAATATTCCTCTTACTCTTAGCGATGATATTCTTGTCTCCTAATAGAAACTAATCATCCACATATAATAGTGATATCACTAGTCCACCATCCACAACCTTGTAGTAAAGGTTGGAATTTTATTTACTCTTAGTAAATCCCAAGCTCATAAAAAAAATGTCAATTCTATAGTACCATGCCCTGGGTGCTTGCTTCAATCCATACAAGTATTTCTTCAATTTTCCCACACGTCTATTCCTATCATGTGTCTTGAAACCTTGGGGATTTTCCATGCACACTTCCTCTTCTACTACACCATTCATAAAAGTTGTCTTCACATCCATATGATGTACCTTCCATTTAATTACTGTAGCTATCACAAGTATAGTTCTAATCGAAGTGTATCTCTCCATAGGAGAAAATGTCTCCTCATAATCTATTCCTTATTTCTGGGAGAAACCACGAGCCACAAAACTTGCCTTATATTTATCGATACTTCCATCTGTTGAATGCTTTGTCTTGTAGATCCACTTGGAACTCACCATTGTATTCTCTTTTGGTCTTGGAACCACATCCCAAAAATCATTCTTCATAATGTACTGGTACTCCTCAATCATGGAATCCTTCCATACTTTCTTCTTTGCAACCTCTTCATAACATGTAGGCTCTGCATCAATGATATCACTTAGAAATTCCATATAACTAGAATATGGTCATGGTTTTTTACTTTGTCTGAAAGTTTCATCTGGAACACCATACTTCTATGCATCCTGAATAATCTCTCAAGCCCAAGATGGTATTCTCTTATTTGTAATAATCTCTCGAGGTGGATTTGTAGGTCTTTATGGTTCTTCCATATCATGATCTTCTGGAACATACTCATCTGGTACAACGTCATTACCTATATCTTTATATGTAACTCTAGGATCTTAGGCTCCTCATCATGGATCTCATATGTATTATTCTTCCTCGATCTACTGAAGGCTACATCCTCATCGAATGTGACATCTTTGCTAGTCTCAATATGCCTGAGACCAAGGATGTAGACTCTATATGCCTTCAATGTCTCACTATATCCAAAACATATACCCTTCTTTCCTGAAGGATTCAAATTCAATCTCTTATCCTTGGGAACATGAACATATAATGGAAAACCAAATATCCTTAGGTGGTTGACCTCTGGATTTTCTCCTGTAAACATTTATTCTGGTATCTTTTTCCCAAGTATATGGTGAGGACTTATGTTTTTCACATATACAACAGTCCTAGTTGCTTCTTCCCATAGATGCATTGGTAAATATTGACCATGAATCATAGCCTTTATTGCTTCCATTATCGTCCATTTCTTTCTTTCTGTCACACCATTCTGCTAAGGATTGTAGGGAGTAGTGAGCCCACTCTTAATCCCAACTTCTCTATAGAATGATTTGAAGTCATCTGATGTGAAGTCTCCTCCATTATCTAACCTCAATATATTTATCTTCTTTTCATAAATATTTTCTACAATGGCTTTGAATTCCTTGAACTTTTTGAATACTTTACTTTTTTTTTTTCAAGAAATAAATCCAAGTTTTACATGAGAAATCATAAATAAATGAAGCATAATATACATACCCGCTGAGTGAAGTGGTTGTTATCAGTCCACACACGTTTGAGTGCACAATGTCCAAAACTAATTTGGATTTGCTTTCACTACTTGGAAATGCACTCTTCACACTTTTTCCTTGTGCACATCCCTTGAATATACCATCATGATTCACCTAAATCTCAGGAAAACCTGTCACCATACTTCTCATGATCGATAATGCGTTGTAATGTATTTGAGAAAGTCCTTTATGCCATAGATCACTCAGATTTACTGTATTGTGAACTAATGTCGAATATAAGTGTCCCTTTAATTTGTATAGACCTCCTTCTTTAACACCAATCACAATAGCATCATTAACAAAATTGCCTCTTGGCCACATAATAACTTCACCATCAATGAAAGAAACTCTGAATCCTTTCTCATACACTATTGAGATAGAAAGGAGATTCTTCTTCAAACCAGGTATATACAAAAAATATTTCATCTTCATAGGATTTCTAGAATCCAACCTATAGGAGGCTTCTCCTATCCCTTTAATGGGGTATTGATAGTCATAAACGAGCTTCACGTTATGAGGTGAATCCTTCTGAACTGGATTTGAAAGAGAATCCTTGTAATTGGTCATGTTCTTAGAAGCACCATTATCAATAAGCCATGTGTCACTTCCATGAGTGACTTTCCTTGTAAGAGCTGATATCAATACATATTATTCACTTGAATCATATTTTTCTTTCTTTCTTATGAACAAGTTCACCGTCATCTACAACATGAGCATGATGTATTTTATACTTTCCTTTTCTGATCTGATATTTTACGTGAGGACAATTTCTAGCAATGTGCCCCATCTTCTGAAAGTTGTAGCATTTGTAACTTGAATAATCCTTTTGAGTGTTTTGTGACCTTTGAAACTTCTTGTGGGTTTCATCCTCTTTTCTTATCTTTCCTTTTCTTGTATGTGTTACTAGTGCTTGATTCTCATCATCACCCAACTATTCTTCTCTTGCTACCAATCTAGCTCCTTCTTGAGTGCAATATTTCCATAGCCTACTGAACTTTGTTATTTTTCTTTTGGAATAGATTCCCCTAATAAATGATTCCCAATACTTTTTCATACCATTCAATGTAGTCATTACTAGTTCTGCTTCTTCAATTGTGTCTCCAATGGCTTCAAGTTGTTCTTTTATTCCAGATACCCTCTTGAAGTAGGATTGAATGGTTTCTGAATTATACATCTTCACATTCTTGAGTTGTGTCCTTAATTTCATATTTCGGTTGATATTCTTTCCTTCATATAATCGGGATAAAACATCCAACATCTTCTTTGGAGTATTCAATGATGATACATGAGGGATCAAGTGATCCTTGATATAATCTGCAATAATCCTCTTTGCGTTAACCATGTTCTTTTTGTGCTTTGCCCTAGCCTCATCTCCCTCTGGCTCTTGAACTTATTATTCAATGAAGCCTTATATATCAATCTCTTCTATAATGATAATTACTATATATTTCCATGCTTGGAAGTTATCATCACCCTCAAGCTTCTCATCAATCTTAGTGTTGGAAGTCATTCTACCTCGGGATCTAGAAATATGACAAAAATGAGACTTTGCAGAAATGAATTTTGGACTTACTAATGAGTGTGTTATACCAAGGAGACCTCATTTCTTCAAGTATCTACTCCAAATTCATCCTTTAAATTCCCAAGTGTCTTGACCTAGGGTTTTATGAGGAAACACTAATTTTCCAAATTTTGAATTTTGGAGATTTGATTCGGGGGAAAGATGCACGCTCCTTAGACAATCTTCTTAGTGGCTTTTATAATTTTTCAACAAGCTTGAAAATAGGGGAAACTGACGATCTTTCTTCTAGTGGTTAGACTATTTTAAATGAAACCAACTCTAATATCATGTTAAAATTTTGGTATGCTCATTTTACCATAGATAATGTTACACCATTGTCACCCAACCATAGGAACTTACACGTGCCACCCCCAAGCATAGTAACCTTTTATTAGATATATTCCATACACAAAGCAAGTTCTATCAGATAAAACCTATCCAAAAATAACAACACGGTTGCAGTAGCAACAAAATACCAAGAGAGAGTACATTTACCAATATAAAATCACAAGAGAGAGATACCAAAAACACTGAGCAATGAGAGACTTCACTATTGCAGTTAGTGTGTCACCTCCCTTAGACTTGCGCCTCCTTCTTCTCTTCATTGAACTACTGCAACTGTTTCTCCTTATAGACTTGTGCCTTAATTGCAGAGTGAGTGAGATAGTGTCAATGAGGTAGCCCCTTACCTCTTTATATACTAGTTTATCTAAGTGAATTTTCATGTGGGGTCAACTTCTCTTTCCGGAGCCTTCTAATTATTTATTATTATTCTCCTTGGGAAGACTTATCTTCTAGGGTATTTCCACATCTATTTAATGGTTCTCTTGCTTCCAAAATCTTATTCTTTAAGAAAAAAGGTTTTCCTAGAGGTTAATACTTCTCGCAACTACCAAAACATCAACACAAATAAGGTGGCTTAGTTGCAACTACTTCATCTCTCCCTTATAACTAAGCAAGGAATGATAGTGTCACTCCCCTAACACTGAGAAAGGAGTGATAATCAAGTTTCATCACCCTATGTATATGGGAAAGGGGGAAATGATGCTCCAAAAGGGTCAATAATATAAGGTAAAAAATGGTATTTTGACCTTCAAATGTTACATTTATCTTCCAACTTGTCTAGGGATCATGACATGCACTCCTTCATGGTCATGAATTTGTGACACTTAATAAAGTGCATGAAACACTTAATAAAGTGCATGTAACACTTAGTAAGGTGCATGCAACACTTGATAAAGTGCATGCGACACATAATACGATACATACAACACTTTATAAGGTGCATATGACACTTACGACACTTAAGTGTGACATTTTACGGTGCAACATTTAGGTGTGTAACAATAATGCATTATTTTTTCATCTGTTGGCACTTCTTTAGTAAACACACATTCATTACTTCACCCCTGAAGTTCTTTCATACAACCATGCTTCCACTGCACTACTCTGATAACAATCATGGATGTACTACTCACAACCATATGACTAATCCTTGGAGATGTTTCCCTTATCTCCAAGTATACCCCTTATTTTTCTTTATCAGAAAAAATCACATCTTAACCTATCAATATTCTTATACCAATTCTTCTCACAATGTACTACTTTATCTATACATTGACACCCTTTATAGGGAATGGATCTTCACTAATTAATTCGGTAAATATTTCACGCTTGTGTCCTGAGTCCACTGAGTGCTCTGATTAAAATGAGTGGATTGGTTACCTAGATGCATATCTCAACATTCTTCCTTTCTATTTTTTGATCATCCTATGAGGCATCTTTGACATAACACTCTTTCCTTGAGTATCTTTGCTCATATTTAACCAAAGTTCAAATCCTTTTACCCATTGTCTAACCCAACTTTCATGAACTTGTGCTTTGCATCTCCATTTATACCCATTGTACATGTATTAGCATATAATGTAGATGAGACTTCTTACTTAACACGTACAATTGATATGCATATTTAAAACTAGAATTCCTTTTCCAGATCACAGTTCCATTGGAATTATTTCATGTTTCACACCAAGTCTAGATGTCTTCAGCTGGAAGATTCCTCAAGCAATCAATGCTCATGATGGAGAATTTTATATGCTTTGATTCCTCCTATATGTAAATATATTTATCATTTCTCTATTCAATCCACAAACATATGCATACAACAACATTTGTTAGCCAAAACCATAATATACGATTTTGGTAACATATGCACAGTTTGCCCCTTTTTGGTCACCATAATATTCTTTCTGACTTCCTGGGATATATGTTACTCAGTTATCAATTTTGTCTGAATACATTTAATCCTCTTTCCAATACATTTCCAATGACTACTTCATTCCTCAATTCTTAGTTTTGAGTAGGAAGTTATAGTCATTTGATTATCACTCAAAAAACTCCTTCAACCAGGTGTCATTTTTAACTGTGCTTATGCATCTTTGCACCTGATCCTTTGGAAATTTGATAGGAGCTCAACTTGGTTCCTTCATGACCATGTGATGAACATTTTGACCAAGTTTAATCCTCATATGAGCTCCAGGCTGCTAGATACAACCCGATGAAGTTTCAGGTCAATTAAGATTTTTGGCTTTGAATGCTATAGGCTCCTTCTATGCCCTCCTATACATTTTTATATGATAATAATTTTTAATTTAGATCCATGGATGTATTAAATGGATGAATATATTTACATAGACTTCTCCTGTGCCCCAATCTGATTCCATAGCATGAAGTTATGGCCCTCAAAAGTTAATCGGGTCTTAAAATTACCCTCCACTATTTTCCTTATATCTTCTTCATACTAGCTTTGTTTAGCGAATGGTTTTAGAAATATCTCTTCAGGATCTATTATTTTAGATGAATAAAATATATGTATTGGAAGGACATATAGTTTCATATGATTTGGACTACTCGAAAACTTCATTTAGGACTTCAAAATTTACCTGCAAGTCGAACACCTGGAAATCACTGTTAATTTTCCAGTATTTTTCACGTTTTTATGTAAATTATGGCTAAGATATGTTGGTTGGGATGATGACATGGAACCCGAGTCTATATGTAACCGATGGGTGGTTTCATGTCAACTCCCTATCCACCCAGTCTTTCCTAGTTGGCCTCCATCTTCTTCTTCCATCTCTCTTCCTTACCTCCATGATGCACACACTGTATATGTCAGGCCCCATTCGTCCTTGGTTTCCATGTGGTACCTTTGTATTGAGTTGTGGGAATGGGTAGGCGCCATCCCACACCCATTTAACTTTATGCACAAATTTTCCCATTAATTTGATTCAATTTTCATGGTGCGGAGGGTGTCGGCGGTGATCGACGATGCTTATCGCATTGTGGGCCCTCGACCTATCGACCGTTAATCGAGGGGGAGGGCCCAAAAAAATTAACCCCAGTTAATAATCGGGTGATGTGTCGCGTATCCACACATTGCGACCTCCCTAGCATGTGGTTAACATAACCACCTAGGACCCCCCACAATTAACGTGGGGTTGTCGTGTGTCCTAGGCTCGGGGTTCCACCAAGTAGGAAAGCACCGCCTATGTGGTGATAGTTCTCATGCCACCTCACACTTTCCACTGACTCTGTGTACCTAAAATAATGGTAGTACATGTCACATATCTACCATGTTAGTTTACATGTGGTCTCCACGTCACAGTGACATCAACGTACAAAAAAATTCCCAAAATTTTCCAATTTTTCCTAATTTCAAAATTTTCCAAATATGCCCAATTTCTCCATTATTTTTGTGGACGCCATTAGCGATCTGTAAATAATATAAATACAACTAATTATGGCCTTTTGTACATGGATTCAACCTCTATACCTGTACTTCGACTCTTCCAGATCAATATCTACATGAATTACACTACATAATTTGGGGGCTTTTTCTCGATTCCGCCCAATTTCACCACGGGTTCTCTGCAAACATGAAAATTCGGTTATCTGGGGGCCCAATTTTTCCCAATTTAAGATTTAAATTGAGGATTTTAATTCTTGGGCTCGATTCTTTCAAATTAATCATGAATATTTCCCCAATTTCACTATAATAATTTCACCGAATAAATTGCAGTCATACTCTTCTTGACATTTTGTCAAACAATTTTTTTGCTTACTCGACAAATTTCAACTATGCGCTCTATTAATTGTCCCATATAGTTTCAATGTTGAAATTTAATCTTTGATACCACTTTATAACATCCACAACCCAAGTTGGGTAATGACACACCAAAATTTTGACCTCTTATACGAATTTAATTTACTAAATAATGCTCTGCACATGGACAGAGTTATACGAGCTAACACCAATAATTTATAAACATTGTTACAATATAAATTTCATAACAAAATATCATAAATACACACATTCATTAAAACAACACATAAGAGATACTTATCTTATGAATAACCACCAACTGCATGCAGACCTTCCACGTTCATCCTAGCCATAGACTGCAGTGCTCAAAACTCTCAGCCAAGGATGATTTTAAGGATGGAAATTTATTTTAAAATGTAGAAACCTTAGTGAATCTTAATAATCCTACATATGCCAACTATAAAATGTTTGGCGATATTTTTGTAAAAATATTCCAATTTCTAAGGATTTGATGTAGTTTGTATAAAATGTTGGATATTTTTAAGGTAAAATAAGTTTATCCTTTAGAATTTGGGCGAATCATTTTTAGAATAACGAATATTTTTTTGGGAAAAACCATGGAAAATTATCCCATGAGAGAAATTTATCCCCTAAAATCATCCATTCTCTCAGCAGTGGGTCACCCCCGAGTTGGGACTAAACTCCACCAAAGAAAAGGAATCCTAAGCCAAGCTAAGATCTCTTAGACAAAAAAAACTCAGACTCAGGTGCCAAATATACTAAATAGCCTACAATCCCCCATCCCCCACATGCATGTCCCACCCTAGGAAGTGTGCCCCTTCTCTTCTCAATAGTCCTTCGACTGCCCCACTTCCCTTCCTGGGATTCAATAACAATCCAGACATGGAGTCTTAGAGACCTGTACCTGCAACTTGGTACACTGGGAATTAATTCCTATAATTTCTCTCACATGGAGAGAATTCTCAGGGGTTTGATAACATACTTCTTCAATAACACATGATCCTGGCAACCCGCTTATTCAATAAAACACAAGATTGACAACCTACCTCTTCCATCATATACGATTCCGACAACTCGCCTCTTGAGGTCACTGGCTAGAAACAACTCCCATGTACAGGTAAGGTTGTAGAGTACCAATCTCAAGTATGAAGGCCGGAATGATGGAAGAATCATCATGGAATGATGGATATTACACTACATTCACAAATTCTATATCCATGGGTCTTACATGATACTTGGCACATAACGACTAACTTTGTCCCCTACATGTAATTTGTTCCCTTTATTTGGGAAATTAGGCTAATATAATATCCCATACTTTAAAATTTTAAGTAATATAATATTCCCTTAGGCTTAATCCCCCTTATCTTAACCCCTTAACCTTAGAATCTTAGTCCCCCTTTCCATTTCTAGTGGAGTTTATCCCCCCATACACTTTTGTTGGGTTGGTCTGCAACATTGATGTACTTTTATTAATATCTGAGTGTAATTACATTTTACAATAATAGGTTCACTAGCCTTTTAGCATATAGTATATTCATCCTAATAATCACATAGGCACTCAGGCCCATAATATCCTGACTCACCAGCCTATAAAAACATATGTACAGTTACAACTAGGGATCAACCTGGGGGTATTACACTTTTCCATATGCATCACATTCTAGGGAAAAAGTCTTGGTGAAGTTGGGTAGTGCCAGGATAGGAGTGGTGCACATAGTATATTTCAAGGATTAGAAGGATTGACCAACTACTATAGTCCAAGCGAAATCATTCTTTTTATGAAGAGCAGTGAGAGGAGCTGGAATTTTTCCATAATTCTGAAAAAAAATTGCGATAATATCCTATTAAACCCAATAAACCATGGAAGCTTTTAATATTTTTATGGCAAGGCCAATCCTTCATAGCTTAAATTTTATTATGATACACCTATTCACCATCCATGCCAACAATATGACTCAGGTATTCCACTTTAGAGGTGCCAAAAACACATTTAGAATGTTTGAGAAAAGTGTGTGCTTAGATAGGATATGGAGAACTTGATCCACATGGGTTAGATTGGCTTGCCAAGTTTTACTATATATGGAATATAATCAAAGAAAACTAAGACAAAATGATGGAGGAAAGAATGGAAGACATGATTTGCAAGACTTTTAAAAGTGGAGGGGGAATTACATAGGCCAAAGGGCATGACCAAGAACTCATAGTGACACTCATGAGTTATAAAGGTATTCTTGGGGATGTATTCCTCTTTCATATGTATCTAGTGGTAGCCATAATGAAGATCAAGTTTGGTAAAGTAATAAGCACCACTCAATTCATCCAAAAGGTCATCAATGGCAAGAATGAGAAATTTGTCTTTGTTTGTGTGCTCGTCGAGGCCCTGAAAATCAGGACACATGCACCAAGTGCCTTCTTTATTGACTACCATGACTACCAGAGAAGAATAGGGGTTGGTACTAGGACGGATAACACCTACTTCTAGCAATTCTTGAACAATTTTCTCAATTTCATTTTTTTAGGCAAAGGTATGATGATAAGGGCGAACATTGGGAGTAATATTTCCTTGGACTAGAGGAATGGAATCATCGTGGATGCCACAGAAAGGGGGAAGTCCACGAGGAGTGTTAAAAATAACTTGGTGTTGGGATAGTATAGATTCGATTTCAAGGTGCACATAGAGAGTCTCAATTACGCAAATGGAATGGAGTTGGGAAATAATTCTAGAATGACCTTTTTTTATTAATTTTTTTCATTTGGTGGGAATTGATGATCTCAGGTGAGCCTGTTGTGATTCCTTGGAACTTATATTACTGTCCCTCTTGTTGGAATTGCATGGTTAGGTTCTTAAAATCCATGAGGATGGGGCCAAGAGTGCATAACCAAGTAGGCACTAAGTGCAATGTCACAACTTACCATGCCAATAGAAAACATATGATATTTTAGGTGGTACTAACCAATTTGTAGGTGCAAATTTTCACAACGCCTAAGACATTTTGTGGAACTACCATTGGCAATAATGATTTTAAAATTATTGACCTCATAGATATAACAATTGATTTCCTGTAAAATACAATAATGAATAAAATTATGGGTGCTACCACTATCAATTAGGATTACAATTTTTCGATGCTTAATGTACCCAATACGCTTGAGGGTTTGGGGAGAAAATAATTCAGTGAGGGTGTGTAGGGAAATTAGTGATTCAACTTTTGGTGGATCAGAGGGACTAATAAGATCATTTTCTTGGGGCATCTCTTCCATTGGGGAAAAGTTGGCCTCCTAGTCAACAACATCCTAAAAAATGGCCATAAAAAGATTATGTTCCTTACACTTGTGCCTCATAAAATATTTTTCATCATAATTATAACAAAGACCCTTGAGTTGGTGTTCAACCATTTCTGCCCAAGTAAATTTATGGATCTTAAGAGGAGTGGCATGAGGGGAAGGAATTGAAGGTTTAGGGAAAGATAAATAAAATAAGGTTTTTTGTTTTGATAAAATACAACTTGTTGTGCTTCCTTGGCACGTTTAGTAGCTTCGACCAAAGTTTGGGGGTGAGCCATTAGGAATTGAGTTCGGATTTCATCGTTTAGGACACTAATAAATCATTTTCTGAAGAAAACATCATATGCGCCCTCCATTCTAAAATACAAATTCTCAAAGGTTACGATAAATTATTCCACTATTCCCGAGTGTTTCAACTTGGTCAAATGGCCCAAATGGTGGTTGTTAGTGTCAAAGTGTTCATAAAGTTCTACCACAAATTATTCCCAAGCAACATACCCTTGGCGTGCATTTTTAAGCCATTTCCACCACTTCCAGTGTTCATGATCTAGATGAGGACACCATAATGAAGTTTTACCAATTCATAAGTGATTCCATGAAAGGAGAAATAATGTTCCATTTGTGTAACCTAACCTGTGGGATCTGAGCCATCAAATTTGTTCACCTTGACATTGGGGAGACACGGTTCTCAATGAGGTTGATGGGAATGAAAGGCTTGGTAATTGGAAGAGTCGACATCTTCATGGTGGTAAGGTTGTTCATAGGAGGTAGGGACCTGGAATTCACTTAGGAAGTGGTTCATCTGAGCCGAGAAGGAGTCTATGAACTATTGCACACCTTGCAGATTAGTTTTGAGGGTATCGATATTAGAGTTTAGGGTAACAAGATTGGAATTTATTTCTTGTATGGACTTGTTGTTTTTTTCATTGTTGGCGAGCAAGTTCTTTAATTCTTGAGTGTGGGTGAGGGCCATTTGGGGAGACAAAAAGTGGGAAGGTGGGTCCACATAATTTTTTTTTTTTTTTATAGATGAAGGGTATCATGGCGAACGAGGTGAAGAAGGGGAAGCCAATGTGATATGTGGTATATAAGAGTGTCGGAAAGAATCACAACAACAAAACAAGACATTAGTGCCTATAATAGCATCATAATTTAGTGTTTTTGAGTACATGAATTGGGATCAATGGTCGACCGACACAAAACCCATCACCAAATGGTGTGTTCAATTGGGAGATGGAATTAACACCTAGATTAGATCCTACATTATCTCCTAGAATTGTAGCATCCAGTTTTTCTTCCTTCTGTACTTCTAGTTTTTCTCCCAATCATGCGTCTTGTTTTGCTTCTAGTATAGCGTCTAAAATAGCTTTTGGTTTGGCTTCCAAATTTACACCAAGATTTGCTTCCATTATTATCTTTGTTTGCTTCTAAAATGACTTCCATGATTGTGTCTTTTGTTTCTTCTAGAATTGATTCCATTTTTACTTCTTTGTTTGCTACATGAGTTGATTCGTTTTTTGCTTCCTAAGTAGTGCCAAGTTTTTCTTCCAAGATTGCTTCTAGTTTGGATTCCATTGTTGCTTCCTTTTTCGTTTCCAAAAATGTTTCTTTTTTTTCTTCCGAAGTGCCACCAGGTTTTTCTCCTTAATTGGCATCAAATTTTTCTTCCAAAATTGCTTCCTTGTTAACTCCATGGTTTGCTTCCTTTTAGCTCCAATGTTTGCTTCCTTTTTAGCGCCTGGTTTTTCTTCCTTTTTAGGTCCAAGGTTTGCTTCCTGTTAAGCAACCAATTTAGATTCCTACTTAGATCCATAAATATCTCCAAGTATGGATTCCAATTTAATGTCGAGTTTTACTTCCATTTTAGAGCCACATTTTTCTTCCATTTTAACAATTCACGTTGCTTCCTTTATAGCTTCCATTTATTAACTTAATACTTTTTATTTCAATTTAATTAGTTAAATATATCATGCATCTTAAAAATATTAGATTATTATAGAGTAAGTCATATTACATTTAAATTATTTTATAGGATATCATTTATAAATGATTTTTAGGGAAATGAACATCCACACAAACTAACAACATCATTATACTTATTAAATCTCCATCAAAATAAAATCTATAACATACATTATATATAAAATAACAAGATAATGATTATAACATGATCATCATATATAATTAAAAAAATTCAGTCAAATATACCAATATTAGATAAGTTGTAAATGTGTTGAACCTGCACAGAATAGATCTAGCTAGAAAATACCACACACATTTGTAGAGAGAAATTGAGAAAGAAGAAGAAAGAGAGAAATAATTCTCATTTTTTTTTTTTTGTAATTAAGAAGTATGTATATTATATTAAGGACCTGCTATAGCAGAACAAAGTTGCAAGAGTACAAAAAGAATCTGTCTGAACTTGCTGGACTGCCCCAACAGAGGGGAAACGAGTCCAGCTAGCCCACTGACCACAAGTCTGAGAAAGTTGCATGTTCAGAAAACCTCAAAGAGTCTCCTAGCTGCTTCTAGACTAAAAGCCCAAAGGCACTAGATGTTCAACAAAAATAAATTCAAAACACCTGTCTAATAACCAATCCACGTGGCTCGAAGGTCGTCTATCCATGGTTCTGTCTCGAAGTTGGCAGGCTGGTCATCCCTGCGTTGTTCGCTCCGCTCCCCATGCTCCTCATCATCCACTGGGTCGCTACGTTCCGCCTCCTTTTGCTTTTCCGTTGTTTGTCGCCGACCGCTTTCCAGTGCAATGTTAGGGTCCTCCCCCGGAGAAGAGCCAGCGGGGTCCGAGGAGAGCTCCGACTGCATGGTTGACAGGATTTGAAGAAAGGTGGCAACATTGTCCTCTGTAGCCTGCAGTCGAAATTTGAGTTCCGCCATCTCTCTTCTAAGCTCGAAGACCAGATCAAACAGACTGCCCAATCGTTCTCTAAAATTTTTGCTGTCGAGGTGGCGCGCTCGCTTGTACTCTCCCGAAGCCACAGGGGCGCTCCTCCAAGTGCTCGAGGATCTGGGGAAGGACATTGTCGCCATAAAATGCACCCGAGGGTCCTGAGGAGAGCGAGGAGTCGGGGTCTTCCCACGCTGAATGGGAGCCAGGGAATGTAAAAGCGCAGACTGCGGAGGGGGCGGGTTTATCGCAGAGCGAGAGTGCAGGGAATGTAGAAGTGGCGGGGTGGCAGCTGGCGACAGGCTTTGAGGGAGGGTGGAAGATCCAATCGCGGGGGATGCCGTAAGTGAGACAGGGGGTTTGCGGGGCTTCCAGGGGGAGCCCCGCTTTGGCTTTCCCCTTATCCTTTACTTCATGTCTGCTGGTGTGCAGAGCAGGACATAATTGGACCAGTGATGCCGAGAGACGAAGAAGAGGATAGTCTCTGTGCAAGCCGGGTGGTAGATGCGTCGCGAAGGGGGGAGCCCTTCCGAACACTTGCAAATTGATATGTCATAACGAACGAAGTGAGCCATTATACAAGATGCGTGGGAGCACAGGGTGGCGTAAATGCCCCATGCTTCGAGCTTTAAGCGGCATTTAAATGCCATTATACTGCCGGGAGGGTGTGGTACTGCAGCACGGGCCCGTCACGTGGCTCCGTGCTGCAGTGAGGTGTGTCCGTTTCCAGCAGCCGCCACGGGGAATCCACTAACACCCCATCCGGGGGAGAAATAATTCTCATTAACCGTAATGAATAATGAATAATTTACACAAGATATACTCAGTATGACCCAATCAATGCACATCGGGGGAGAACCAATGTTCCATAGTGGTGGTCTAGAGTGATCTTGACACACACTAATAGTTACGGGAGTGAACTGCCACCTAGTCTAGTCTCTTAGGCAGTTATGGGAGTGAACTGCCACCTAGCTGAGTTAACTAGTCAAACAGTCTTCAGTTAACTAACTGAACATAGTGTAGTGAGGAGTAGATCAAGGAATCAAGGGTAATGTTCCATTCTGGTGATGATCCCAAGGCAAGTGTGCATTAGCATGGTGATGATCCCAATGTTGCATGGTGACAAAACCAATGTAGCATCTAGACTCAACTCAACTAGTCAAACTGAAGTGTCAAATAAAGAGAATATTCTCCAGGTGGAATATTCTCCCCTAAAATATAAGAGACCAGATAATGACTAATTATGACTAATAAACAAGGAAAAACCTTAGGAAAAAGAAATCCTAGGTGTGTGTGAAGTAAATCCAACACCCCCCCCTGAAAATCACTATGGTGAAAATAAAGAATGGGTCCCAGCAATGAGGCCATGTTAGGTACCCAAATACAAAAGATAGACTGAAATAAAGTGAGGAAAGAGGGAAAAACTCATGGGAAAAACCCCTCTCAAGGTACAATGTATGTAAAAAGAAGAACTACAGTTTCTAGGAAACTGTGTCCTTCACTCCAAGACAACCTCGCAGAGAATGGAACTTCTTCTCAGTGAAGGTCTTGGTGAAGATGTCTACCATCTTTTCTACTGAAGGATAGAACTGTAGGTTGATGATCCCCTCATGTACTAAGTCCCGTATGTAGTGCATGTGGATCTCGATGTGCTTCTTTCGCTACCTCTGAATTGGATCTCTTCAAAACTTTAGAGTGCTTTGGTTGTCACACCAGCGGATGATCGGTCGATGAAACTAAATGATCAACTCAATGAGAAAATTTTGTATCCACATAGCTTGAATAGTTATGTTAACTACCCCTCTGTACTCTTCCTTAGCTGAAGATAGAGCAATGAAAACTTGCTTCTTACTCGACCAACAGATAGGCCCGAAACCAAGATTGAGTGAGTAAATAGATGTGGACTTATGATCAGTGTTATTGCCAGCCTAGTCAGAATCAGTAAACCTGATGAGATATAATGTAGAGTCTTTTGCATAATGAATCCCAAAGGTGATGGTTTCCTGTATGTATCAAAGCATACACTTTGTATCCTTCCAATGTATCTCATGTAGCTCTTGCATGAACCTAGAAACTATGCCAACTGCATAGGATAGGTCTGGTATGGAGTGTGTGAGATACAACAAGATCCCCACTAACTGTCTGTACAATGTGTTGTCAACCAGTGGAGTCTCCCAGCCATACTCAAGTTTGAATCCTGATAGGAAAGGAGTCGGAGTAGACTTGCAGTCTATCATGTGAAATCTCTCAAGGAGATCTCATGCATACTTGGCCTGATACAGTTTGATTCCTAATGCATCTTGACTGATCTCGAGTTCAAGGAAGAAGTGTAGAGGAACCATGTCCATCATAAAAAACCTGTCATGTAGAATCCTCTGGACTACAACAATCATTGAATTCAAGCAACTGGTGATCAACAAATCATCAACATACATAACTAAGAGTAGAAGTGAATCAGTAGTCCTGAGCATCTAGAAATTCAAGTTTGATTTACAACGTACAAAGTTCTGTGACAATAGGTAGGAGTCCATCTTGGCATATCATGCCCTCGGATCCTACTTGAGGCCATAAAGGGACTTCTTCAGTTGACAGACCAAAGATTAGTCCTTCATAAATCCCGAGGGATGATCCATATAGATCTCCTTAGAGAGATCACCATGAAGAAATTCATTCTTCATGTCCATATGATGGACTTCCCATCCCTTGGCTACCACAATGGCAAGTGCCAATCGTATGAAATCCATCTTCACTACTAGAGTGAAGGTCTCATCATAGTCAATGCCATGCACATGCTGAAATCCTTTGGAAACAAGCATGACTTTTTATCTTCTAATCTGTCCATTCGTTGCGCTCTTGGTCCTGTAGACCCATCTGCATCTGAAAATTTTCCTCCCAGAAGGAAGGGGAACTAGATCCCAAGTCTAGTTCTCGAGGAGGGAATTGTACTCCTCCTACATGGAAGATTCCAAAAAAATATTTCCATCACCTTGTCCATAAGACTGTGGATCTGAATACTGAACCAAGAAAATATACCTGGAGGGAAATGGTTCAGTGGAAGTGAGTGCAACAAGAGGCTTCTCAAAATCAAATCGAGTCCTCCTAGTATCGGCTAGATCACCAACGAGATACCCTTCATCCTAAAGAGTAGTTTGTGCCCACTTGGGCCTCTGCTCTGGCTCTCCAACTGCATTTGGATTCTCTAACTCTGCATCTGAATATACTAACTCTGTATATGAATCATCTAAGTCCTATGAATCATAACTCTCATCTGAAGAAGATTCGGCATGTGCATGCTCATAATCTCAGATAGGTGGAAGAATGAAGGTGTTTGCATGCAGCTGTTGAGGTACATGCGAGATATTTTCCTCGAATCAGACACTTATCTTAATGATGAGTCAGTCTGAGGAAAGATAAATACATATGTATCCCTTCACACCCTTGAGGTATCCAACAAAAATACACTCATTTCTTTGTGGATCAAGTGCCTTCCTCTTTTCACGGGAATCTGGGCCCATGCATGTGAATCGAAAATACAAAAGTGGGTCACTTTTAGTTTGAGGCTGCTCCAAGCCTCGTAGGGGGTCTTATCCTTGACATATATATGGGGAGATATTTGTGGATATTTGTTGCAAAATTAAGTGCTTTGGCCCATACTCTCTGTGGTAGTGACTTTGCATGCAACATGCAAGATGCCATCTCCTTTAGAGATATGTTTTTATGCTCAACAACTCCATTTTGCTGAGGAGTATAGGGAACTATGTGTTGCAATTGAATCCCTACCTCATGGAAAATATTATGGATCTCATGATTGACATACTCTCCCCCATTATCAGTTCATAGGACTTTGATTTTCTTTACAGACTGTGTCTCAACCAGGGCTTTGAAATCTTTGAGGTGTTGAAAGACCTCAAATTTTTTGCTGTGAAAGTAAATCCATGTAAAACGTGAGAAATCGTCAACAAAAATGAGAAAACAACTCTATTTTTTGATATATGGATGTGGAAAAGGACCCATAAGGTCAATGTGGATCAGATCTAAAGGCGTGGAAGCTCTCTGAGACTATGCTTTGTCGAATTTCTCTTGAGGGTGTTTTCCAAGAACACATCCCTCACATACTACCTTGAAGAAATGGATGTATGGTAGACTATCAACCAATATTTGCTTGCTAAGTTGTTTCATATATCTGAAATTCAAATTTCCAAACCTTTCGTGCCATATCCTACTACTTTCATCAGCATGAGTAAGCAGTAAAGCAAAGTCTGGTTCAATAAATTTAGAAAATGTATACAATCTAGATTGATGATTTACCTCACTCATAGCAACCTTGGAGTTGTTTTTCATGTCATATATTTCCACTTCATTTGGTGTGAATATGAATTTATTTCCAGTACTAGAATTTTTCATCTGATACATGGAGGGAAGTTTGACAGAAGTTTTGGGAACGTGCAACACATTCTCGAAGATTTTGTTGGTGAGTTTAATCCTTCATTTGTCAGTGACTTCGATTGGAGAGTTGTCCCCCATCAGAATAGGAGGACCTTTACATGCATCCAATGAAGAATAGACTTCTTTTGTGGCATCCATGTGACGTGATTCTCTTGAATCTACAATCCAAGCATAGAGAGAGGAGTTGAAGAAATCAAGGCATGGCAAGAATTTCCTTTCTTGGGATTCTGATCTTCTAGATTCTTCTTCTTGGCACCCTCGGGAATGCGATATCCAAGGTTGTTTTGCTGAAGTATTTGAGTCATTAGATCTATTTGTTTCTACATGCATGCGGATTCTGGATGGAATCCTTTGTGTAAGTATGTGCATTTCTCCCCTTTTCCCCTTTGGATCCTGAGGCATCGGTGAAGGGTTTTGGGTACCCTTCCTTCTTTGGATTTACATGAGCTTTCCTTTTTCCTTTATCTTTAGATTTATGATATTTATGGTTGCCATCTTCAACAGTAAGTGCATGCGCCTTTGGGCCTTTGATTTTTCCCATGTTGATGAGCTTGGTTTTCTCTTGTGTCAGGGATTCGATAAAGTCCTCAAGAGAAGGCATCTTCGAGGTGGCTCTAGAGGCGAATATCACTGAATGGAATGTGGAAATGAACACAGAGAATTCAGGACAAATTTTAGAGAGAATGGTGAGAACCATTTGTTTCTCCTCCTTAGATTTCTGAACCCTGCAAGCTTTGAGTTGTGATAGTAAATCCTTGAATTTTGTAAAGAAATCTTGGATATTGTCGAAGCTTTTTGGATCCAGTGTGAGAAATTCCACCTCCAGCATGTGTCCCCTCATCTCATCTTGTTTTCCAAATATCCCTTCCAAGTTGGTCCAATATTCATTGGGAGTCTTACAGGAAGATATGTGAAAAAGGAGATCGGGAGAAATAAAACTACAAATTGTTCTGAATGCTTCATCCATTCGATTTAAGTACTTGGATTTTTCTATGGCTGATGTCGGTTATTTGTCTGTATTCAAGGTTAACCTATACAATCCTATGGTTTGGATATGTATGACTATTTTCTCCTTCCATGCAAAGTAGTTGTAAGGTGTAAGAATGAATTCTTTTGGGAAATCCATCTTTTTGTTGTCTTCAATCTTTTGTACCTGCAAAACATTTTGGTGTAGATTTTGCTTAGCAATCCATCGGCTATGATACCATGTAAATGTGTTGAAATTGTACATAATATATCTATATAGAAAATATCACACATATTTGCAAAGAGAAATTGAGAAAGAATAAGCAAGAGAGAAATAATGGAAGAATTCTCAACCACCTAAACCACCTAACAACCAACCTCTCGGTACTATAGCCTACCTCCCTTATATCCAAGGAATAACTGATAAGATTGCCAATGTCTTGAGAAAGAAAGATATTAATACCTCCTGTAAACCCTTAGAAACCATCAAACAAAAAATGAAATCCGTTAAAGATGAACTCGACCATAGGAAATGTAAAGGCGTTCACAAAATAGAATGCTCCTATGGTAAATTCTACATAAGATAAATTGGTCGTTCCTTTCAGATAAGAATCAAATAACATGGAGAAGATATAAAAAATGAACATGAGCACACCTCAGCTTTAGCCAAACACTCCTTTTCTTCCAAACACCACATACGCCTAGAAGACACAAAAATATTAGCCAAGGAAGAGCCGACTTCAAGACGGTAGATCCCCCCCATAGGTTTACTATATATCTTCGCTCTTCAATTTCTTATTTACCTAGGCTTAGATGTCCTGATGATGGGTCCTGATATGGACTCGAAACGTCGACCTTTGATAAACAATAATGTGGTTCCTCCGAATCCTCCAAACATTCCTTCCCACAGAAATCTTATTGTTCAGAAGAATTCTCATTAACCGTAATGAATAATGAATAATTTACACAAGATATACTCTGTATGACTCAATCAATGCGCACTGGAGGAGAAAAAATGCACCATAGTGGTGGTCTAGAGTGATCTGGACACACATTAGCAGTTACGGGAGTGAACTGCCACCTAGTTTAGTCTCTCAGGCAGTTACAGGAGTGAACTGCAACCTAGTTTAGTCTCTCAGGAAGTTACGAGAGTGATCTATGACCTAGCTGAGTTAACTAGTCAACCAGTCTTCATTTAACAAACTGAACATAGTGTAGTGAGGAGTAGATCAAGGAATCAAGGGTAATGCGCTAGTTTGGTGAAGATCCCAAGAGAAGTGCGCATTAGCATGGTGATGCTCCCAATGTTGCAGGTTGAAAAAACCAATGCAACATCTAGACTCATCTCAACTAGTCAAACTGAAGTGTCAACTGAAGAGAATATTCTCCAGGTGGAATAGTCTCCCCTAAAATATAGGAGACTGGATAATGACTAATTATGACTAATAAACAAGGAAAAACCTTAGGAAAAATAAATCCTAGTTGTGTGTGAAGTAACTCCAACATAAGTATCATGTCAAAGAACTTATATCTTAAAAAAAACCCAGATATCTCATTTGAAATGTATATCATAACATTTATGGAGATCTTAAAAAAAATAGATATCGCATTTCAAATTTATGTCATATCATTCATGAAGAAATTTAATTGAATTTGACAATGTCCATTTTGAGTAGTAAAGTAAAATCATCATTCATAATAAATATACGTTCAAAAATCATACTATAACAAGTCAATACTGATAATATCATCATCATATATAACTAAAATAAGTGAAAGTCAAATATGCTAGTAGATCAATAACATGTCAAAATGATACATGGCCAACAATCGACATAAGTCAAAATAATACATGTCCGAATGATATAAGTGAAAATAATAAATGATGTAACTCAAAATGATACATGTCAAAATGATACAAGTCAAGATGATACATGTCCAAATGATATAAATCAAAATGATACAATTAAATAATATGGTACTGTAGGTGAAAATGATACATATGATAGTAAACATGAAAAGAGGCATCATAATTGTATATCAATAATGATCCATGATGGAGTCTATATGATCAATGTCATTGACTACTACTAGAAACTAGCTCATCATCATCATCACTATCATGATTGTCATCATCATTCGCCTCGATATATTTTGCATCTACCTCATGATCATCATCATCATATCCCATGTCTGTATTAGACCCGTTATAATCTAGACCTATCTCACGAGGATCAACTGGATCTTCTGGAAGACTCGTGTTCTGCAAAAAAAAAACATTCAAAATGAAAAGTTATTATTTATTTCATGCAATAATTAATTTTTATATTATATTTCTAATATTACAACATATGAAATGAAACCATAATCATATTACATCATATCAAAGTGCACATACCATAATAAAGTATCAAAGTGCGCATACCATATTAAAGTATAATAAAATGTGTAGGATGTCGACCATATTTGTCCTCCTGTCAAAACATGGCACATGGACTAGTTAAACTAATAAATATGTAATCATTTACTTTTTTCTAGGAAAAAAAAAAATATCATTTCACATAATAAATATACTTACAAACATGCAAATCAAGGCATGTAGACCTTTTTGGCCACTGTAATGCGTGGCACGGAGTTTTTCAAGCCTATCTTTGGAGGCCTTGTCCTAAAACATACACTAAGTCAATTTACTATACAAAAATAAAATATAAAAATAGTTTAAGAAATTTGATATAATATTATGAGTAAATTCAAATACCTAGGTACTTTCCTCACCAGACTTCTTTCATGCATCCGACTTCTCATATGATTTTACAATTTCTTTCCATGATTTTAAACTGACATCAATTGGCCTTTTTTGAGCCTTTGATCGGGCGAGAGTTTTTTTATCTTCTTTGTTTGGTTGCACCTAAATCTCTTGCAATTCTAAGACATTTGTCTTTTCACCTTTTTTACTGACCAACCTATGCCAAATTCAGACTCCATGTCATGAATTACAAATTTCTTCATGTGCATTGGTATCTTTGAGAATGGAAAATGGAAATGGTATTTGAACCGTTGAAGACATGATTCCTTCAACATGTTCACAAAAACCTTCCCAACATTTGACATTAGGATTTTTCCTGAAACCATTTTGTATTCTATCCTTGTATCATAGGTACCAATGCAAGATCCAAAACATGGCGTGGTGGAAGAAGTTTGGGTCCCAAGAGTGGTTTCGACATTGGAGGTCTCCGCTCTATGTTCCAAATTATTAGAGGTTATCGTCAATTATTTACTTGATATTTTTCTCGATCCATAAGTGGTTAGGGAATCAATTAATTCCCTTTGGCAGGGTTGATTTACTTGCAATTTTTCAGGGGTGTTAGCGGATCGTTTTTCTATGTATCTTGCAAGCATTTTTAATTCTACACCATCAATTTTTTTAACGATCTCCATCCCCAATATTGAAGCCAAGGCGTCTTTCTCCTAGTCAGTCTCATGTCCCTAGATACAATTTTTGAATAAAAAAAAAAACAAAAAATCAAAAAACAAATTGAGACAATTAGAAATCTATAAATTGACAATGACTTACCTCATTGTGGCTAGATTTTTATTCCTTCCCTTTGCTTGAAATTTAAGCAAGCTAGGGAAAATCCCTTCTATCACGATTTGGGAAAGTCGACTTGGTCACGATTTGGTCATGATTTTCGAAGGTGCTTATTTCTTCTCCCTTCTTCCTATTTTTTTCCCCTCATCCTTCTTCCTGGAAAAACATTAGCCTCTATTAGTTTTAAAAATATAAAAAGTAACATAACAAAAGGGATGTCAATACATAGAGTTTGGATAGGATAGCAACGCAAAAACCTAATATTTATGGCATATTATCACATCCGGGTTATGATTTTAAAAGAAAATATAGAAGAAGTAAAAGGATCTTTGAAATCATAATTCCTTCTTTGATTTTTTTCTTTTATGTAGATAAAAATAAATAGATCTAATTTATGTCCAAATACACAAAATGTTGAAAAAATGCAACAAAATGATCACTCTAGTAGTCAAATTAGATAGACATGTCCAACAACAACAAAGAAGGCATGTCAATCATGGTTCTCTAAATAGACTATATAATGGTGTAAATTATGAGAACATGCTAGGATAGTCGACAAAAAATGCCAACGAAACCCTCTAAAATGTAAATATCTTCCACTACAATCATTTATATCATCCAAGGTATCCCTACAAGAAAAACCCTGCAAATACAGAGAAGAAAAAACTGGATGGTGCTAGCCCTCCATAGACAAGAAAAATAAGGTTTCCCTAGGTAGAAAATATATGCATCCCTCCAAACAAGTAGCCCAATATTTCAAATCCTAACATGGTGAGAGTCCAAATGTATAGAAATATAGAAAAATACAAAATCCTGCAAGCAAATTTAATTTACAAGTTCATCATATAATTAAGAGCAAAGTTTCAATCCAGTGAACAAACAAAAATACAAATAGAAACATAATTGTAGTGACAAAAATACACATACAAACAATAAACCCCAGGAAACCTCCGTTCGACCTCAAGAAACCCCAAACCGTTCTTGTGTCGTACCCCTATCTTTTGAAAATGAGAAATCCTTTTGGCCCACATGATTTTTTTGTTTTTGTTTTGTTGAACCACCAGTCGGCGCTAAAGTCGGCTCAATCCACGCCGACTTTAGTGCCAAATTAGGGCGTCAATGCAATCTCTTTGGAGCTCAAGAGTCGACGCAAAAAATGCCTAGTGTAGCGCCATGTGTAAAGGATTTATTGGTGATTGATATGAACTTGCACCCTTAGTGGTACTTATTAGGCATTATGAATTTTTAGTGTGGATATGATTATTCAACAAGGATTTATAAAGCAATGGACACTAAATTATATATTTAGCAATGAATTCTTAAATTTTGCGATACATGAAAGGAAGTGAGAAGATAGGAAGGCTATACCTACCTTGTTGTAATGAAGTGATGGGTTTCTATGCAATACATTTATCATACAAAATTATGAACAAATTTGGAAGTAGGGAGTAAATTTAATATAATCATGTATTAATTATTTTTCTAATCAACATAAGTTGGTCTAGGGATTCAATATGGTCATGAATCCCATGTTTTATAATTTCTATTTAGAACCAATCAATTCAATTAATACATGAAAATTTGTAGGAGAGAATATATAGCTATATACCTTTTAATTCTTTGACAAATTTTTTAAACCAACTCTCTTTTTCCACCATTTGAATTCCTTGGTGCAATATAATTATAATAACAAGCTTATATCTAGGGTCCTCCATTGAATGAAACTAGCTTATATATAGATTTCTCCATTGAATGAAACTAGCTTATAAGAGTCCTAAGGAGGTTCAAACATATGATTTTATATCTATCTACCGAGATTAAAATATAAGCAATCAGGATATCATATGATTCCAAACACCCCACTAAATAGATTATACCTAATTAGAGATTAAATCAATTTAATGTATAGTTGGAGCTTAAACAAATTTATGAACATAATTCTATTTTTGATATGTATTCTTAGGTAAGGTTCTTTGGAATCATGTAATGTGCATAAGATATATTGGTGATTGATGTGAACTTGTTACCTTAGTGGAATTGATTAGGCATTCTAAATTCTTATGGTGAATACAATTATTGAACATATAATTATATATAATGAACATTTAATTAGCTATTGAACACTAAATTATTGAACACCATGATGCACAAAATGAAGTGAGAATAATGAAAGGTTAAACCGACCTTTATGAAATGATATGATGGGATTCTATAGAACAAATTTAACGTAGGGAATTAGAAACAAATCTAGAAGTAGGGAATAAATTTAATGTAATTGTGTGTTAATTATTTTTCTAATAAAAAAAATTGATCAAGTAAAGGATTCATTATGGTGATCAATCCCATTTGTTCTTATTTCCTAGCATGACTATAACTTAACAAACCATTTGTTCTTATTTACTAGCATGAAAATTTTCCATGAGATAAGATTTAAGGATAGATGATATTTTACTAACATCACATTTTTCCATGAAATATGATTGAAGGATACATGGCCACTCTTAACTCCAAGATCCATCTATTGGGATATTGACCTAGAAGGGAAATATTACAAGAGTACTCAAAGGCAATCTTAAAATTAATGCCTCTATCAGTGACCAAGATCTCTTTATTTAGGATGAATGATTTTCTATTCTAAGGAAATATTCATAAACTATTTCAAATTTACCATAAGGCTCATGTACTATAAATATTTCAATGAATCTTAGTGGGGATTATGTAGACAAAGATAAGAAAATGATCATCCAAATCATCTTTAGTCATAAATGATTAGTCTCTATCTAGCATATATTATAAAACTTAGCATTATCCCTCAAAATATTTCTAGGAGAATATATATAGCTATATACCTTTGAATTCTTTTCCAATTAGTTTTAAACCACCTCTCATTTTCCACCAATTAAATTCCTTGGTGCAATATAATTATAGTAAGAAGATTGTATCTCAAGTCCTCCATTGAATATAAAAATATTATAAGAGTCCTACGAAGGTTCAGTCCTACAAGTTTATATACATTTATCAAGCTTTAACTATAAGGAGTCAGACTATGATACGATCCCAAACACCCAACTAAATAGATTTGGTGGGTTATAGTAGTTCCCTTTATAACAAAAATGCACAATCATGGAGGGTTTCATCCTTGAGAACAAGTTTTGAGTTCAAATATCATGTATAAATTAGACTTAAATATGTTGATTATAGCATTTCTATATTCTTGAATTTGAGAAAGTTAGTTCAAATTTTAGGTAATAAGAATAAGAATCTTGAAGCAACTCAAGTGTGTGAATATCTTGGTGAATATATTTAAAATGAATATATTCCATTCCATTATCTTATGAGAAATAGTACTTACATGAGTCTGGTCAGTCAATATCTACCTTGAGTTGTTGAATGACACATAAAGGTAGTAGTTGAGTAAGGTTTGATGAACAACAATAGTGCATATTAATAGATGGGGTTTGTAAGGATATGGAGGTGTGGTAGAACATAATTGGTAGCATCGACATAGGAGCTCATTTGACATTAACATATGTGTTTTTATTCCCATCATGGATGGCTTGTGATTAATATAACAAGGCTATCATAACATCATATATGTGTAGTCTAGTGGAATTGCATCACAATCTATTGTGTTAATGCAATGTTCAATGGAAAATGTAATTTGGTGGAATTTTGTGATGAGGATAGAGGTGAATTAAATTTTGACCCATACTAGATGGTAGGGTTGAGGATGGGGTAAAAATAATATGAAGTTCATAAACTAGCTCATGGGATGTGATATTTCATTCGCATTCATCATCAATAATCAATTTGGATAGGTATTGTTTGATTTTGCAATTGTGACGGTAGAGAGAGGAGTTAGTGGTTGGGAAAGAGGTGGTCATTGAGGCAAGAATTTTATAATGGTTGGAGGGGTTCTCTAAATCAAGGAGATCTAGTTTTGGCAGTGAAGGTTTGGCTATGGTTGTAGCAAGTAAACATAAATTCATGGACATCTTGAAAGGAATGAAAATACATGATATCATGTGTGAAGGTATTGTGAAAAATACATAATTCAGGGTTATGTGGGGTTATGAAAAATGGTTGAGTGAAAGGAAAAAACCAATAGGTGTTATGAGGAACATATCTCTATGGATAGGGGTAAACCGCAACAGATGGAAATGACTACAAAAATAAACTCTAATCTCAAGTATGCTATATAAAAAATATGCCAGAAAGACAATATAAAGGGCCTACCTCGTCCAAACATTCGATGAAGTCCATCATTGAGAACTTGAACCAAAGAAATATACCTGAAACTAGACCTCAACAACCAAGAAACACAAGCATATGGTGATAATATATAATGTTAGCACATTCGATAGCATAATCAATCAATATTCATAACAAATATGCCCATGGAATAACAATTCAAATATTCACAAGATATTAATTGGACGAGAAAATAGTATTTCTATTAAGATGTAATCAACATAAGTGAATGAGTTACAAACTTCCATGTCGACACGGTTCAAAACCGAGAAACTAAGTCCCTTCCAGCTAGGCCTCCACCACTTCAATCCTCCACCAAAGGAAATCTCATATAAGAGAGACTATGATGTTCTCAATCAATAAGGGAAGATCTTGGGGGATGAAAAATGTGTCCAGACTTAAAGGACAAAGGGATGTAGACTCAATGTGAAGTGAATAATTTCTCGAAAGAAAAGTTTCTCTCAAAGTTTAATTCTTTCTCCTTTTTTCCATAGCTCGGATTTGGCCCATTTGTAGCCTTCAAGTGGAACTGAAGGGTCGAGTCAGAACGTTTCCAGTATATGGAAGGCAAAGGATCATAGATATCGTGACATGACATGGAAACCCAACACCATTTTTTTAATTTTGGGCATAAATCTCGATGTATGTAGACTATAGTGGTGCAACCTGCGTATACGCATGTTGAAATATAGGCATGGCATGAAAAAATCATGTTTTTAGCTCTGGGATTTGCAAAAAGGGACTTCAAGTCTGCATAGGGAAATGGAAAAATGCCCTCTATGCAAGTTTGCATAGGGTGAGAAAAATATTGCTATAACAGATGCCCCCTAAAGTGTGAGGTCAGAGGAGTATCTGCGATGGACGAAATACATTATAAGACCCAAAAGTGGAGTAATGGGAACCCATCTAGAAGAACTAGTTTCTCATTACAATCTGTATTGACTTTGCATACATGGTTTTCAATTGAATTACACTGCAGATCCATGTGAAAATATACCAAACAACTGTCCATGGCCATGAAATAGGAAATACAAAGGTGGTTACATGCCAAAGGCTGTCATAGTCATGAACACGTCCCATTAAAACTAGTCTCAAAATCAATCTGAAGATATCTATATACAATGGAGTACAATATGATCTGCCATGATCACTGAAGCCACATAGGTACTAGTCCAATGAAAGGTAGAAACAACTCAAGAACGCTACAACTATAAACTGATGTCTTCAAGTCTTCTACACAATCCGCCAAAGGTGCAAGTCTACATCGTGTGAATAAAGGAGTTGAGGTCGAACATAATGAGACTTCGTTTGATTACCATTCATTGAGGTATACCGTTAACAAATGTGAGACAACATGTCAATGATGAAAGTAGGTATCAAGGCATCGAGTACATTCTTACAAGTGTGAATAAAGGATTCGAGGTCGAACACTTGAAGAATCCATTGATCATGAGACATTGGTTTATTCCCAACTTTCGATGGAGAGAGAACCTGCCACTAATGACTGCAAGCATCTAGGTACTCATAAGACTCTAGGTCTCGTCTCCAAAATAAATGAGTTTAAGTTGATGGAAGGAGACCCACTGAAAGGAGAGCATTAAGGCATCTCTCATCATTTAGCATGAGGTACAAAGAAGTAGCTTGATGATTTGGAGGAAACCAGACGAAGAACATGTTCACGAACCAACAACCCTGTGCATCTTTCATGTGTGCCAGGTGAAAGAGGTACATGAAAAATACCATCTGAATAGTATCCAATGAGGAAAATTGCTGACAAAGGAGAGGAAACCACCAATAGGGATAATGGCATCCAAGACACTGCACAAATCCCAATGTGTGAATAGATGTATTGTCGTCAAACACAAGGGAAACCACCCAGTCAACAACCAATGATGAAATGTTGACTGTTGGGTTCAAGGTTACCTACAAATGAAGAAAGTAGGACCAGGGTGCGCAATAGGACTACAACTTCATGTGATTCTGAGACAAACCGAGGGTATGGCCGACATGCAAAGTCAATATTTCTGAGGAATGGCCAACACAGGTTGATAAACATCCTTTGAACAAGAGAATGAGACATGTGGAAGACTATGGAATAATAGACTCAATGATGAAACCATGAAATGCAGGAGGCATCAATCAAATTATCCATAGGGACTGGAAGAGTAACCAGTTGGAGGAGTAAACTCTATGTAACGAGCTCAGCTTCCTAAGGTCATGCTAAACCCAAAATTATGATGACAAGTGGACTCAAAAATTTTGTGCTTTGTTCAAAGGTGACATGACTACTGCTAATATAGGACAATACTTCCTTCCCACCCATCCTTTTTTTTTTTTCATAGTCAAATGAATGCTATGATACAGAGGAGGAAATGAGTGTCGTAAGTAAGAAAAACTAGTTCCAACAATGGAACATACCTATGCTCAATTCAAGGAGGTGCATGCAGGAGATGGACACTCGGGGGAATGTTCCCTCTTGGGTATAGGGTGTCAAGATGTGAAGGATATAAACAAGGCTCTGCTTGGTTGAGGATGCAAACTATTGAGGTAAACAGTTTATAACACAAAGAGAGAACCGACAATAGGCTCAATACTGCAAGTAAGGGCATGAGATGCAATCACAACTTAATGCCAAAAAATGTCCTTTTTCATAATATTAGTCTACTTGGTTTGAAAAAGGGATAAAATTTCACCAGATAGACGTCCTTTCAAATCCAATTTATGAGTGTGAAAGAGACAAGTTCACTCGGAAATATTTTCACTTTTTGAAAACGAGTCGGAAAATAGCTTAAATCAAACTCGCTTGGGATTCCTCTAGGTATAGGTCAGTATGTTTATGAGTGAGAAATGAGGTTCATCATAAAGTCATGTATTAGCTATAAGGGACTCTCGGTCCTATGAAAAAAATATCTGGATGGGCACCGAATGAAGCAGAGGATCTAAGTAGGGTACCCATGTTTGGTAAGTCTCTACCATTCGATAACGACACTTTGAGTAGTAGATAGAAGGTTTTGTGTCGCTATAAAATGGGTTTGTACCTAAGGCATATTAATGACAGTCATAGGACAATGCAAGTGTGCATGATGGAATGGGTACCTATCTTATATGTTGGGTAGTGAAAATATCTGTCCAAACTTATGAACGGGGGACATAACGCTGAAAACCACAAGAATCCCTGGACAAAACTACAAAAACCAACTCAATCCACTGTCGTATTAGTCCATTAGGAGAAAATATTATCCGAAACTATGCAAAGTGGGTAAAAATTTGCTATAAATAGTAAAAAAACCAAATTTACTATACCATTTGTATTTTTTACCCAAATAGTGGATTTTGGACCAAATTACCTCCAAACTTCAACTGGTGATTGCGAGAGCTACGAGTGACGGAATCGACGAACGTCTGAACTAGGTAATTCCTCTTCCTCTCCTCTTTATTTTCAGTGGATTAGATTTTGTGTTTAGGTTTCAATTTTTAAGTTATTTAGGGCACAAATTAGAAGTTTAGGTGTACGCGGGCTATCATTCATCGGGTTGTGTATATGCATGATTATACATGGTTTTTTAAAATACATCCAATGTATACTCATCCCTATACGCGATTGTGAATGCTGCAACCCATGTATATGTCCATAAACATTATTTTTTATAGATTTCTAACTCAAAAAATGATTTTTCTCTTGTAGGATGGTGCTAGAGTGGAGGGAAGGGGAACATGAGGAGGCAGATGTTGCTGTGGAAAGAGATCCAGGGGCCCAAATGGCCTTGAAAATATGTGGGTTGTATAAGTTTTGGGCTCTCAAAGGGATGAGGGCCCAAGTGAGATTGCTACAGTTTCTTGTGGATTTCTGGGATCCAGATAGTGAGATCTTCAACCTTGATGGGAAACCATTAAGGATTGAAGCCGAGGACATTTATTTCTTGACGGGGTTTTCATGTCTGGGTGAGGTGTTCAACCTCAAATCTTGGGGAGTTGGGAGCGGTATGAAAACATAGGAATACATAGATGCTCATTGCATTGCAGGGACCGATAAGGTCAGGAGTCAACTCCTCATCCGAGCGATAAACAATCTAAGCCTCAAGATCATTGTTCTCATTTTGACACTGATCACATGATCAAATTCGTTGCACCAGGCATCGAGGCTGATTATGGTCTACTCTGTAGAGTACTTGAGACCCACAGTGTATGATTGGTGTACTTCACTACTAGCTAATATGAAGAGCTAGTTGACAAAATGAAAACAGGGTGGTAAGAGGAACTTCGAGTTTGCTTCAATCTTGTGTAGATTTTTCTTTGAGCAGGTTCCAATTTTGGGACCTAGAGTTGACATAATTCCACATGGACCTCATGATCCAACCATGGCACGATGGACCGAGGTGATGAGACGGAGGGTGTCCACACCCTACAACGATGAATTCTTGTACTAGTGGAGATGACAGGTCATTCCTCTGGATGACTACCCTTAAGCATGGATCTATTTTAGAGGAGACCCTAACAAGACATTACCACCAGGAACTGCCTATGGGGACATAGGTATGTCATTTTTTTTTAAATATTTCATTTTTTTGTATTTTTGTATAGTAAAACAAAAATATTTTTGGATGATGTTTAAGTACTAATTAGACATGTATATGACGTAGACGTAGGTCCACGATGGTCGGATGAGTTTCTACAACATCGTCAGAGGTACCAGGGAGATGAGGTAGTGGGAGCAGAAGCAGAGAGAGTCCTTCAAAATGTGCAGGACACAAGAGATGATCTTGTTTGATAATTTCTTAACCATGCGTTGTAGATATTCTATGTCTCCATTACCCTTGTTTGGAGTCTGTTCTGATTGTTTCCCTGGAGGTATATTCAAAATAAGTCCTCTCCTGAGAGGAGATGGAACTTCTTTCTTAACTAATGAGACCTGGCCTTCTTTACACCTTTTCATCAGGAATTCTATTGTTTTAGCTTCTTCAAAATTCTCAGCTAAGTTTTGTTTGGCAGCCCTCTTCACAAACATGGAAATATAAGCTAGGAGAACTTCTGAGTTGGTTTGGCTTCGGGCTAGAATTTGTTTAAGATGGTTTTGAATTTTTGATTGAAATCTTTAACCTTCTCTTTTGAACTCATGGTGGTTGCAAACAGTTCATCCATCAGAGCTCCTGTAGTGGTTTCTTCGGCAAATTTATCTAAAAAATCTTTTTGAAACTTTGTCCAGCTAGTTATGGATCCTACAGGTAGGTTAAAATACCATGTGGAGCATGGGTTCTCAAAAGTGTAGGGGAACAACCTGCAAACTACGTCTTCATGCTAGACGTTCATAAGTTTGATTGCTAGTATAAATTTCTTGATATGATCTTCAGGCAATCCTGAGGTTTCTGGGTTGAACTTAGGAAGTAACTTCTCTAGATGTCAGGGAAGGTTATGGACTGGTCCTGGGAGGGCTAAAGCATATCTGGCCAACTAGGTTTGATTATTCAGTGGTGGGTTTCCCCTTTCTTCATTATGGTCGCTGTTTCCTTCCATATCTTCAGATTCTGAGTTAAACTCCTCCTCTTCTGAAAAATCGTCTCGTTCAGAGACGTCATCGGCTGGCATTTCGGGTATCAAATCAAGAGGATATTGGATTTCAATGATTGCGAAATCTATTAAGTCTTCTACCATGTGCATGGAAACCTTGTCGGGAGTATTAACCATTGGTATGCTTTGTTGTTTTCTTCGAGGAAGTATCGGAGCTAAGGACAACGCACCGATCTGTCGGGCGTATACTCTTGTGATCCTTCTGAATTGATTTAATTTCTCATGAGGAAGAGCGTAAGGTATGTCAGGGTACAAAGGTTCTTCCTCGGGATATGGTGAGTTACTCGTTTCAAGAGTACTCATCGTGTGTGGGTTGTCCTAGGAATGACTAGCCATGCATGTGGGCTATTTTGAATCTATAGGTTGTTTGAAATACTATGTGAAATATGTATTCAACCATTCATTCTTTAGGCCCTCCTTATAGAGCCAATTTTGTTGATGGGTCCTAAATCATTTTAGTTCAACAGTAGGAACCAAACCCGCCACCAAGGCCCAATTAGAATATGAAGCGTTTAATAGTGGAATGGTTCTCCAGATCTTGCGATCCGACCAAGTAATCGATGGGATTTATGTTTTCTTGTGAAGGCATCTCCTTTAGTTTGGACTTTCTCTTTTTGTATTTTCTCTCAGGTGAGAACGATATAATATGTAAGTTGGTATAAACCAACTTGACAAAAAAACATGATTAATTTTAACTACTAGAGAAGATGCTGAGCTTGGGATAACCGATTACTCAAGCATGCAGACGAAAATTTTATACCATAGGCCTAGTACTAATACGTTAACCATGTGAGCATCCAATTACTGTCTGAGATACTAATTATCAGAAAGAAAACACACATGCTATAAGATAATGGCAAGAAAAATAATTCACCTACACTAATCATCCATCACATGATAACACACCGATTCATCTTCATCATTAAAGTAAAGAACAACAAAACATTGCACCAAATAACTTGATAATAGATTAAATATCTCTTACTCATTACAAAATCATTCATGAAACGAGATAGGAAATAGTTCTTCTCCACGTCCAATCACACATGCATTTGATGAAAATAACTTTGTCTCTAGTCCATAAGGACTTCTCTATTAACGGTGGCTCATAAATAATTCTTGACAACCCTAAAAGAAAGAGTTTCGTGCAACAACCATCGACCCTTAACTAATTGGTCGATGTTCTTATTTATAACATAAGATTCAACTAAAAATAATGGCTAAGTGTAGATAAGTAAACAAAATTATCCACGTGGCGCTCTCTTCTAACAATTTTCAAACAATCATCTCAGGATATCCTTTTGAAAGGGTGACTTGTCTCATACTCCGACCAATTGATGAACAACTCCTCGTAGGTTTGGGCATATGGAAATCTGTGTTGTTCCATCGAGAGTGCGTAAACTTCTCTATTCCCACTGCATGCGTCTAATACTTGATCAGACTAGCACTTAACTACTAAAGCACAACCCGAGCGCTGATTGGATGTTTTTGAAATTGTTGTACCTATCCTAGCGCTGTGTTGGTCACCTTTTCTAGTCTTCCGACCCATGAATATTATTTTTTGTGTGCGATTCGACTATGTCGGGCAAGTCGACGAAGTCATCGGGTGTGACGAACTCAAGTAATTTGATATCCTTCATTACCTTGTTGATCTCCGGACCCAGTTCCTCTTGGATTCCTCAGCGAGGTTACAGAACCAATTTTTCTCGAAATTCGGAGGGATATTTCCTGCAATCAGAATTAAAATCGTTTAGAAATGGCTTACAGAATAATACTCGCCAAAATATATGTAAATATGTAAGCATGCAGAATCTGGACCGGTGCATACCTGTAAAGCTCGCTAAGCATGATTATTTGATACTTACATGATCTCTGCAACCTTTTGAATTACCTACACCGTCTTTGTTAGCGCCATCATTTTTCTTTAGTTGGGGTGGGTTACATCCACGCATCATAGCATGAATGATTAGGTATGGAAAACATGAGAGTCAAAGTGACACCGGTGGCCAGTTGGCCCTTGGGGTCGAGAAAGGATGTCAGAGCCGAACATGTGCTAAAAGTATGAGAAAGTTCCAAAAGAGCCGGATACTATCATAAGGGAAGTCATTAAATGCTTCAGGTCGAGGCAAGTTTCTCAAATAGGAGTCGCATCAACAAGTGAACCAACCATCATCAACTCATTATGGAGCCTGGGGAATTTAAAAAGAAATCGATGCGATCGTACCACAAATTCTCTGCAACTCCTATCGGCCGCATCTCACATGCCCTGGATCATACCTGTTGCGCGGACGTGACACATAAATTATTTAAAACATCCTGTTGCAAGGCATTTAGTGTTCCCTGGCATGTTTCGACTCACTGCCCTCTCCGTTATAAATTCTAGATGTTCTGTAAGTGTTCTACTTACCAGTCGAGGTTATGCACTGACTCATCTCGTGAGCCCAACTTGATCAAATTCTTTTCTTTGGGCCTTTTGTCCAGTCACCCACGCATAAGGTAGATACGTTTTCGCACCATGGGAACTCCTCAAAACTCAAGACGGGGCCTACGAGGCAACTGAAGCACCAGGCTTACGCCAAAAAATTCTTGGGACTCATTCTTATTTGCAATGGGTGTTCTCGAGGCTTCAAAGGGATATTCCTACCTTTGCACAAAAATGATAGTATCACCTCGTGCGGAGGATGAAGTGGAAGAAGTAAGGTCGAAAGGGCATAGGTTGGAAGCCACGCTTCCTCAACAAAAGATACCATGGAGGAGAGGAAGGCCCATAAAAAATAAGGAAGTCAGGGGGGAAAGCCAAATCCCAATTGAGTTGTGCGCACGATCATCCATCGAGGATCTCCTAATGCGTGCTATTCGGCTAGAGCCTGTTAGAACCACAAGTCGAGGAAGCGAGAGACAAACGAGAAAGAAAGAAGGCTCTGGTTCTAACATTCAAGGACCTAATCCATAGCTGGATCAGGCACAACTTTCCATAGCTGAAGTTTACTAGGATAATAGAGAATTATGTCGGCAATTGGTGGAAAAGAACCTTGAGGTGTTAGCGCCACAGGGTCATGAAGAGAACACAACTTGGCTCAAGCGATAGCTTCAGGAAGCACAAGATATGATCTTGCAGTTGCGCGAAGCACAAAGGGTGTCGAAAGAACAAAATATGACAACACCTCTGGGAGCGCAAGGCAGCCAGGGAGAAAGTCCACACGTAAAAGAGGCATTATGGGTGGACTTTGTTTTGTATTCTTAGACGTGATTTTTTTTTTTGATAGTCCTCCCTTTTTTCTTGTGAAAATTTTCATGTTCTCAATGTAATCGGGTTGGTTGGAAAAAAGGTGTAGATAGTGTCTACTGTATGTAACTTGAGCCCGATGGGAGTCTAATATATAAAGTCTTGACATTTAGACAAAAGGATTCTGGTGATAGTAGTTGAATGCATTGTTTTTCTCTTTACATGTGAATCTATTGTTTTCTTTGTCCAAATTTCTTATAAGTTAACCCCGATTTTGTGCTTAGTGTTGCTCTGAGTTGTTTTGTATTTTTTATTGATATCCTTCTGCAAAACCTCCAACGCTGATCGAATTCATCGTACGACACTAACGTTGCACCATTGACTCGAGATATATGGTAATGAAAACTGGGAACTCAACTTGTGGGTGATGGTCAGAATCGAGTCTTTGTTCAAGTCGAGCGATCTATGCTTAACTTGGGGCTGTCGATGTCGTAAAGTATCTGGGACTGACCCTCATTAATAAACCAAATGCGTGGTTTCCTTGCAGATTATCATCCTTGAAAACTCTCCAATACCAACAATGTTTCGGAAGTCAGCGATCGATGATATCATTTCATTTTCGTTCAACTCTTACTCTTTTCACCTTTTACCGATGTCGAAAGGGATCGACCGTCGGTGATATCCTTGAGTGATGCTTGTCGCTGAAGAACAACTTCCATTTGCTGATGCCGACGAAGATCAGTGCTCATCGACCTCGATTATCTTGAATAATTTCCTTTCATGCTTAATCCTTTCTGATGCCGAATTTATTAAGCGCATCGGGGAGAAGTATTGATTGTTGATTCTATTAATTTAGTGTTATTATTTTAAGTTATGTGTTTTCGCATGCTCAAGCAAAATTTGAGAGACTTAAATGAGAAGCAAAAGTGATAAGCAAAGGAAGAATTTTTCATAATGAAGTAGAATCAGATAGTGCAAAAGATCAAGTGGTACCCAAAAAGTAAAATTTAACATAGGCTTTTTTAGGGTGTGTTGAGTGCTCAACAAATGGTGACTCACTAGGCGAAAGAAAAATCTTTGTTCCTCCTTCACATTCGGCTAATACGAAAGCTGGTGGAGGACCAAGATGGTTGTAAATCATGTCTTTGTTTACCCTTGCATTTGAAATTCTCCGGTTGATTCTTCTGGGTTTTCCTGTGGGGTTTTTAACCTTTATTCCTCTTTCGTTTCCTATAACCCTGACTCATGCCCTTTTTGACAAAAATATAGGAAATTATTCACTGGCATGAAGCCTTTAGTTACCTTTAATCACTTGCTACGGTGTTGCTCTGCTGCCAGTGAGCATCCATAGCCCCGAAAGAGTCACCCCGACATCACAAACCTTTCTTTGCTGCCAGTGAGTGTGCATAGCCCTGGTGGAGATGTTTGCATACCCTCTCTCACTATCCACTCATTTGGTATGGTTAACTTTGATTTTGATAGAATTCCCTAAATGAGTGGGAGAGGATGACGTCCGTTTAATTTGCAAAGTGAGATGGTTTAAGGAGAATCCTTTGCTAGATTTATCTTTGGGGTTCATGCAGTCCTTTTCATCTTACCAACTTTCTCGTAAGGTTTCACCAGACTAATGGATAAACCTTTCTTCATTTCTCCAGAGTTGTTCATCTGCCCGGGTTAGATAGAGGACTCTTCAAAGCAACCGTAGGTTCCTCAACGCTTCCTTGTGTTGTATGTGAGCAATGATTTAGGACATAGTTCTCTATGTCGCATGATTTGAGGTCAACCATTGTCTTGCTAAACACAACCTTCAAAAGTGAAGAAATCAAACAGAAACAAAAAATAAAAAATAAAAGTAATTCGCAGTCAACCTAGCTGAAACAACTCATGAAATACTCATACACAACATAAAACTCAAAAATAATTTTTCTTTTTTTCTTTTTCTTTTTTTTAATGGAAATATTGTTTTAGGGCTTGGCCGTTTACTGGGAGGGCGTCAGGTTCCCCCTCAGATTTTGTAACCGATAAGTACCTTCCCCAATATTCTCATCCACCTGGAAATACTTGAGCCATAGATTCTGAAACTTAGAGTGTTTGCCTTTAGGCTCATTTTCTCCGTCCCATTTTAGGACCAAGTCCCCTACTTCAAAATCCTTCTCTTTAGCCTTATGCTTGTCAAACAATATTTTAACGATCTGCTGGTGGGCCATGAAATTTGATTTATCCTTTTCCCTTTCTTTCTCTAGCATGAGAAGAGTGTCAATTCTTTGTTGTATGACTGATGAAGGTTGTCCTTCGAAATATTGCACTAGTTGAAGAGATGGGAGATAAATCTCATTTGGGAGAATGGCTTCCTGCCCGTACACCAGAAAGTATGGGGAATTTCCTATGGATCCCTTGGGTGTGAATCTATCAGCCCATAGAGAATTATGGAGTAAATTATTCCAATTCCTTTGGTTGTCTGCAACCATCTTCTTTAATATTCTCATTAGGTTCTTATTGGTTGATTCTACCACCCCATTGCCCTGTGGATAATAATTCACAGAGTACCTAATTATGATTCCCTTGTCCAGAGCGAACTCTGTCATTAGTGTGGAAGAAAAATAAGCTGCATTATGAAAAACCAGGACAGAAGAGACCCCAAACCTTGTGATCAATTGTTGTTCTATGAATTGGATTACCACCTTCTCGATTACATGGGTCAGAGGGATGGCCTCTACCCATTTTGTGAAATAATCGGTGGTAGTAAGTATATACTTATGTTGTTTTGAAGAACTGGGTGTGATTTCTCCTATGATATCTAACCCCCATTGCTCAAAAGGCCTAGATACAGTCACTGGTTGGAGTGGGACTGCCGCTCTCTTCTCTCTCCCAATGCTTATTTGACAGGTTTTGCAGTTTCTAGTGTAAGTGTGAGTGTCTTTGAACAAGGTGGGCTAATAATAACTATCTCTTAGTATCTTATGAGCAGTGGTGTTTCTTGCAAAATGTCCACCAGTAGGGCCATCATGGATCTCTTTCATAACTTTGTCTGCATCTTCCCGTTCGAGACATCTTAAGAGTACCCCATCATAATTAACCCAGAAGAGTATCGAATTTATGAGAGCTCTCCTTTCCCTAGGGTTGAGATTTTCTGGGCAAGTCCCATGGTGCAAGAAATAAGTCAAATTCTCATACCAAGACTCTGGCCCTGGGGAAATGTATGAAATTTCACCACACCATAATTCCATTTCATTCTCCTATCTGGAGTCTTCATTTACCTGGTCCTAGGCTTCAACCGCAAGTTGGCATAAACCTTGTCCTTTAACTAGTTTGCCAGGTTTTATATCTAGATCAAACTCTTGAACTACTTCCATCCAGTTCCCTCTTCTTTCCCCCATCTCATGTTGAGTGAACAAGGAGTAGACTGCATCATGAGGTACAATTACTTTGGTATAGTTCTTGAGGATATAAGGCCTCAAGTGTTTTACTACTTTATAAACTGCATAAGCCTATTTATCTATGGCAGGATAATTTAGTTCGAACCCTTGGAGGTTAGTGTTCATGAATGACACCAGGGCCTTATTGTTGTCATAATCCTTCTAAGTCAATACCGCAACTAACAATTGGTCGGAGGTGAAAGTATAGAGGAATAAATCTCTATTGAAATCGGTACTTCGTAACACAGGGGCTTGAGATATAGCAGTTTTGATGTTGTTGAAAGCATCCTTCTGTTCATCATTCCATTTAAATTTGGCATATTTACGAATCATCTTTTGCAAGGGTTTGATATTTTCTGTGAAATTGAGAGTGAATTTCCTCACGAAATTGATTTGTGCGAAAAAAGACTGCATAGCTTTCTTGTTGTGAGGCAACGGGAGTTGAGCTATGGCCTTAATCCTTTCTGGGTCTATGTGAATGCCTGCTTGAGATATAATGTGGCCTAGCATCTTACCTTCCTCAACGTCAAAAATAGTTTTCTTAGGATTTAAGGATATACCGTATCTCCTACACCTTTCTAAAATCTGAGTTAAGTATTGGATGTTCTCTTCTCTGTTCTTTGAATACACAGTTACGTTGTCTAGATACACTACCACACACTTGTTGATTAGTCCCCAAAACTACATCCATATCCCTTTGGAAGTTCGCACCTTCGTTGATTAACCCAAAAGGCATGCGTTTATAAGCGAAGGTTCCCTACTTGGTTCGAAAGGTAGTTTTCAAATGATATTCCACTGAAACCAGGACTTGGTTGTAACCTGAGAAACCATCAAGTAGAGAGAAAATCTCTGAAACAGACACGGTCTGCAAGAGTTTCTCCATTGGCAGGACTGGGTAATTGTTCTTTTCTGAAGCTCTGTTGAGGTTCCTAAAATCTACACATAAGCAGATTTCTCCAGACCTTTTCCTCACAAGAACCGAATTTGCTACCCATGCAGAATGTCTAACCAAGAAGATGATTTTGGCATCCAAAATTTTCTTCAATTCCTGATACATGAGAGGTTCTAGGGATGGGTGATACTTTCATAGCTTCTGTTGGAAGGGTTTCACTTCAGGTCTTAACAGGATAGTGTGTTGAATGATGCAAATATCATAAGTTTTTAGATATCGATAGGAACATGCAAAGACATCTTGGTATTGTCTGAACAATTTGAGGTAAGAATTTATTTATTCTTTAGATATAGTCTTGCCGAGATTCACATTCTTTGGGTTTTCTGGGGTTCCAAGATTTATAGTTTCATGCAGGGGACATGAGCTACCGGTCTTTGCATTTTTAGGCCCCTTAAATCGTTCCTTCAGGTCAAAAAGGTTTTCCAAATTTTCCATCCCTTTCGGGATTGTGTGAGACTTCGATTTATCAATAGGTTGACATGTCCGAGGATCAGTCCCTATTGATTGTTCCTAGAATACTTCATCGTCAATAGCTAAGTCTTTGAAATTATCTTGGTTAGTCATAAATTTTATGATCTGGTCATCGCCTTCAAAGAATTTCCAATTAGAAATGTTGTTAGGCACCGATGGTTTGTAGAGTAGTTCTACAATGAATCAGGAGGCTTCATAATATTCTAGAGGTGATAGCCTTGAAGCAGTTGTGGCCAGGGAATCAACAAGAATGTTCTTTTCTCTAGGAATCACTGTAATATTGAAAGCTTCAAAATGCTCTATTAACCTATGCACTTCCTATTGATAATTCTTTAGGTGCAGGGAATTGCAATGTATAGTATTCCTTACTTGTCTAACGATAATATACGAGTGTCCGAAAACCCTCAATTCTTTGATGTTTAAGTCTATGGCTTTCTTTAACCCTTGTATTAGAGATTCATACTCGACGGTGTTATTGGTGCATTCAAATTCTATTCTACAGGACAATAAATGATGTTTACCTTTTGGATCAATGAGGATGCACCCTTCCCTTGATCCTTCCTGTGATTTAGATCCATCAAAATATATGGTCCAAATCTGTGAGCTTAGGTTAACCGTCCCTTCCTCATTATTACTTTCTTTCCCTCCTATCTTTTGTTTGGAAATTTCCAACATATGTTCTTGACAGAAGAGGGTTTCCTCTGTCGGTATTGGCGATTTCTCTTGAAAAACCATTTCAGAATTCTGAGTGAGAGGGAAATCAGATGGAAGAAGGGAGAAGATCCCAAAATAGGAATCACAGGAATAATTTCCTATCACGGGGAAATCTATGGATGAGGGTTTGTTCATGGTTTCTAGATTAGTGACCGTATGTTTCATGTATCTCTCCCTATCGATTCTGATCATATTCTTGTATCCCTTCAGTGGTAGCCAAAGGTGTGCCTAGTCTGTACTAAAGTACCCATTTAACTTCTCAGACCAATCTTGACTTAGTAATAACCCATAGGACTCTAGGATGTCTACTACAATGATGTCAATCACTTGCACAAACTTAGGATGTGTCACTATCCTGATCATTACATCTTTGAGTTCCCCCATGACTTTGACTTGGGTTCTGTCTAGTTGTATTACATGTTTATCGTTCTTGAGAGGAATGACATTTATTTTTTTGCAAATAGACAAGGGCATAATGTTGGAATATGCTCCTGAATCTACCAAACAATTGTGGAGGTTCCTATTGAAGAATTCAAATGTTAAGAGGAATGGTAGGAAAAAAGGTTTTCCCTTCTTATCTTTTGAGAAGGTATTCACAATTGGTTTATTTACTAGATCTATGGAAGTTATATTTCTTTGCTTCTCATTATTTCTTGTCATGGGGTTTTCTACTGATTTCAAATATTGTAACAGGAAATCGTTTTGCCGAGGGATTATACATATGTCCATGACCGATATATTAGCCTTCAAATTCTTCAGATATTCAACTATGTTGTACTCCAGCTTAGGCAATTCTCAGGTATGGATCCTAATAGGGTTCTTACGGGGAGAAAAAGGTTCTTTTGGGTGATCGAGAGTTGAACTTTCCCCTGATGTTTGAGTGGTAGTAGGGTCCTTTGAGACAGGAGGACCTTTAATTCTAGTTTGCACAATCGAGACCTCTGCAGGTGGTTCTTGAACTTGAAATAGGTCGTTAGAAGGCATAATTAGGTTAGGATCCCATATCATCATGGATGTATCTTTTGGTGGGTCAATCTCTTCCTGGTCAACAAAATTCATAACCAAACTAATTGTTTGTTCGGTTAGGGAAATCTCATCTAAAAACTGGTTGGCCATCAAATTCATGGCATGCACCCATTGAGGGTTGTCTCTTTCAAAGTGGTTTTCCTGGTGATAAGTACAGAAAGAATCAGATGTGACATTACCTATATCGATATTCAAGTTAGCTGGGGGAGGGTCAATTACTTTGAAAGACGAGTTCTTTTTAAAGAAAGGCTTATAGGGACTTTGGCCTTGTTTTCCTCCCCCCTACATTTCTCTTCATGTCTATGATCTCATTTGATAATTTCTTAACCATGCGTTATAGATATTCTATGTCTCCATTACCCTTGTTGGGAGTCTGTTTTGCTTGTTTCCCTGGCGGTCTAGTTAGAAGGATTCCTCTCCTAGGAGGAGGTGGAACTTCTTTCTTAACTAAAGAGACATGGCCTTCTTTACACCCTTTCATATGGAATTCTATCGTTTTAGCTTCTTCAAAATTCTCAGCTAAGGTTCGTTTGGCAACCCTCTTCACAAACATGGAAATAGAAGCTCGGAGTGCATTAGCATATACTTCAATTTGCAACTCCTGATTTGGTTTGGCTTCGGGTTGGAATTTATTTAAGATGGTTTTGAATCTTTGATTGAAATATTTAACCTTCTCTTTTGAACTCATGGTGGTTGAGAACAGTTCAACCATTAGAGATCCTGTAGTGGTTTCTTCGGCAAATTTATCTAAATTTGTTTTTTGAAACTTTGTCCAGCTAGTTATGGATCCTACAGGTAGGTTAAAATACCATGTGGAGGCTGAGTTCTCAAAAGTATAGGGGAACAACCTGCAAAATACGTCTTCATGTTGGAAGTTCATAATTTTGATTGCTAGTATAAATTTCTTGATATGATCTTCAGGAAATCCTGAGGTTTCTGGGTTGAACTTAGGAAGTAACTTCTCTGGATGTTGGGGAAGGTTATGGACTGGTCCTGGGAGGGCCAAAGCATCTCTGTCCAACCAGAGTTTTTTATTTAGTGGTGGGTTCCCCTTTCTTCATTATGGTCATTGTTTCCTTCCATATCTTCAGATTCTGAGTTAAACTACTTCTCTTCCGAAAAATCGTCTGGTTTAGAGACGTCTTCCACTGGCGTTTCGGGTATCAGATCAAGAGGATATTGGATTTTGGTGATTGAGAAATCTATTAAGTCTTCTACTGTGTGCATGAAAACCTCATCGGGAGTATTAACCACTACTCTTCTTTGTTGTTTTCTTCGAGGAAGTATCAGAATTAAGGACAACACACCGATATGTCGGGCGTATTCTCTTGTGATCCTTCTGAATTGATTTAATTCCTCGTGAGGAAGAGCATAAGGTATGTAAGGGTACAAAGGTTCTTCCATAGGCTGTGGTGAGTTACTCATTTCAGGTGTACTCAACGTGTGTGGGTTGTCTTGGGAATGAATAGCCATGCATGTGGGCTATTTTGAATCTATACGCTGTTTGAAATACTATGTGAAATATGTATTCAACCATTCATTATTTATGCCCTCCTTCTAGTGCCAATTCTGTTGATGGGTCCTAAATCCATTTAGTTCAATAGTAGGAACCAAACCCACCATTGAGGCCCAATTAGACTCTGCAGTGTTTAATAGTGGAATGGTTCTCCAGATCTTGCGATCCGACCAATTAATCGATGGGATTTATATTTTCTTGTGGAGGCGTCTCCTTCAGTTTGGAATTTCTCTTTTCGTATTTTCTCTTAGGTGGGACCAATATAATATGTAAGCCGATATAAACCAACTTGGCAACAAAATAAGATTAATTTTAACTTCTGAAGAAGAGGCTGAGCTTGGGATAACCCGTTACTCAAGCATGTAGAGGACAATTTTACACCACATGCCTAGTACTAATATGTTAACCATGTGAGCATCCAATTACTGTCTGAGATACTAATTATTAGAAACAAAACAAATATGCGATAAGAGAATGGAAAGAAAAATAATTCACCTACACTAATCATCCATCACACGATAACACAACGATTCATCTTCATCATTAAAGTAAAGAACAACAAAACATTGGACAATATAACTTGACAATAGATTAAATATCTCTTACTCATTACAACATCATTCATGAAACGAGATAGGAAATATTTCTTCTCCACATACAATCACACATGCATTTGATGAAAATAACTTTGTCTCTGGTCCAAAAGAACTTCTCTATTAACGATAGCTCGAAAAAAATTCTTGACAACCCTAAAATAAAGAGTTTCTTGCAACAACCATCGACCCTTAACTAATTGGTCGATGTTCTTATTTATAACATAAAATTCAATTGAAAATAACGACTAAGTGTAGATAAGTTAACAAAATTTTCCACATGGTGTTCTCTTCTAATAGTTTTCCAACGGTCATCTCAGGATATCCTTTTGAAAGGGTGACTTGTCTCATACTTCAACCAACTGATGAACAACTCCTCACAGGTTTGGGTGTATGGAAATCTATGTTGTTCCATTGGGAGTGTGTAAACTTCTCTGATATCCACCGCACGTGTCTGATACTTGATCAAACTAGCACTTAATTGCTAAAGCACAACCCAAGCATTGATTGGATGTTCCATAAATTGTTGTACATGTCCTAGCGCTGTGTCGGTCACCTTTGCTAGTATTTCAACCCATGAACAATATTGCTTGGCATGTGATTTGACTATGTCGCACAAGTCGACGAAGTCATCGGGTGTGCCGAACTCGATCAATTTGATATCCTTCATCAACTTGTTGATCTCCGGACCCAGTTCCTCTCGGATTCCTCAGTGAGGTTACATAGCCAATTTTGCTCGATAGTTGGAGGGATCTTTCCTGCAATCGGAATTAAAATCATTTAGAAATGGCTTACAGAATAATACTTGGAAATATATATGTTAAGCGTGAATAACCCGGATCAATGCATATCTATAAATATCGCTAAGCCTGATTGTTTGATACTTACATGATCTATGCAACTTTTTGAATTACCTGCATCATCTTTGTTAGCGCCGTCATTTTTCTTCAGTTAGGGTGGGTTACATCCGCACGCCATAACATGAACGATCAGGTAAGGAAAACATGAGAGTCAAAGTCACGCCTGTGGCTGGTTGGCCCTTGGGGTCGAGAAAGGATGTCAGAGCCAAACATCTGCTAAAAGTATGAGAAAGTTCCAAAAGAGTCAGATACTGTCATAAGGGAAGTCATTAAACGCTTCAGGTCGAGGCAATTTTCTCAAACAGGAGTCGCATCAGCAAGTGCACCAACCATCATCAACTCATTATGGAGGCTGGGGAATTTAAAAATAAATTGATGTGATTGTACCACACATTCTCTGCAACTCCTATCGGCTGCATCTTGCACGCCCTGGATCATACCTGTCGCACGAATGTGACACATAAATTATTTAAAACATCCCTTCGCAAGGCATTCATTGTTCCCTATCACATTTCGAATCACTGCCCTCTCCGTTATAAATTCTAGATATTCTGTATGTGTTCTACTTACCAGTCGAGGTTATGCACTGACTCATCTCATGAGCCCAACTCGATCAAATTCTTTTCTTTGGGCCTTTTCTCAAGTCACCCACGCATAAGGTAGATACACTGTCACACCATGGGAACTCCTCAAAACTCAAGACAAGGATTGAGAGGCAAATAAAGTGCCAGGATTGAGGCACAAAATGCTTAGGACTCATTCTTGTTTGCAATGGGTGTTCCCGAGGCTTTAAAGGGATATTCCTACCTTTGCACGAAAATGATAGTATTGCCTCGTGCGTAGGCTGAATTGGAAGAAGTTATGTTGGAAGGGTATAGGTTGGAAGCCACACTTCCTCAACAACATATACCGTGGAGGAGAGGAAGGCCTAGAAAAAATAGGGAAGTTGGGGGGGGGGGGAGAATCCAAATCCTGATTGATTTGTGTGCATGACCAGCCATCGAGGAGCTCCTAATGCACGCTAGCCGTCTAGAGCCTATCGGAACCACAAGTCAAGGAAGCGGGAGACGAATGAGAAAGACATAAGCCTCAGGTTCTAACGTCTGAGGACCTAATCCACAGCCGGAGCAGACAAAACTCGCCATAGATAAACTTTACCAGAAGAATAGAGAATTACGTCAACAATTGGTGGAAAAGAACCTTGAGGTGTCAGTGCCACAGGGTCGTGAAGGGAACACAACCTGACTCAACCGACAACTTCAGGAAGCACAAGACACGATCGTGTAGTTGCGCGAAGTGCAAAGGGTATCAGAAGAACAAAAGATGAGAACACCCCCAGGAGCGTGAGGCAGTCGGGGAGAAATTCTGCTCGTAGAAGAGGCACTATGGGCAGACTCTGTTTTGTATTCTTAGACGTGACGCATAATTTTGATAGTATTCCCTTTTTTCTTGTGAAAATTTTCATGTTCTCAATGTAATTTTGTTAGTTGGCCAAAAGGTGTACACAGTGTCTACTGTATGTAACCTAAGCTTGATAGGAGTCTAATATTTAAAGCCTCGACATTTAAATGAAAGGATTCTGGTCATAGTAGTTGAATGCATCATTTTTCTCTTTGTGTGTGAATCTACTGTTTTCTTTGCCCAAATTTCTTGTAAGTTAACTTCGATTTTATGCTTAGTGTTGCTCCGAGTTGTTTTGTATTTTTTATTGATATCATTATGAAAAACCTCTGACACTGATCGACTTCATCGTACGACACTAACATGGCACCACTGACTTGAGATATATGGTAATGAAAATCGGGAACTTAGCTTGCGGGTGATGGTCAGACTCAAGACTTTGTTCAAGTTGAGCGCTCTATGCTTAACTTGGGACTACCGATGCTGAAAATTATCAGGGACCGAACCTAAGAAATAAACCTTTGCAGATTATCATCCTCGAAAACTCCTCGATACCAATAACGTTTCAAAAGTCGGTGATCGACGAGATCATTTCATTTTCATTCAACGCTTACTCTTTTCACCTTTTACTGATGCCGAAAGGGATCAGTCGTCGGTGATATCCTTGAGTGACGCTTGTCGCTGAAGAAAAACTTCCATTTGTCATGTCGACAAAGATCAGTGCTTGACGATCTCAGTTCTCTTGAATGATTTCCTTTCATTCTCAATCCTTTCCGATGTCGAATTTCTTAAGCGCTTCGGGGAGAAGTCTTGAATGTTGATTCTATTAATTAATTGTTAGTCTTTTAAGTTATGTGTTTTCACATGCTCAAGAAAAATTTGAGAGACTTAAATGAGAAACAAAATTGATAAACAAAGGAAAATTTTTTCATACTGAAGTGGAATCAGACAGTGCAAAAGATCAAGTGGTACCCAAAACGTAAAATTTAACATAGGTTTTTTTAGGGTGTGTTGAGTGCTCAACACCACTCTCTTACGGAAGTGAGAAGCAAGATCATCAAGATAGGCTTCAAATATATGATTTATATGATCCATATGGATGTCGGTGGCCTCCCACCTATTCCAACTGGTTCATTTTGGCAGTTTTCCAGTTTGGCAGTTTTTTTCCTAGTTTTCAGGTCCCTGACTTGCGGGGCCATTTTGAGGCCCTAAACAACGTTTTTAGAGATCGGCACAGTCGAAAATGCCCTTTACTATATTAGACCAAAATGTGTAGTCCTCGGATAGACCTTTCCAACAGGCTATCGTGCGCTTAAAAATAAGATTGTATGCAAAAGTTACGACCCTGGGAAGTTGACCGACTAACTTACCCAAACGGGGCCCACATGACTTTTGGCGCTTCATCTCCTAGGGTTAGGTTTTTGGATTTCTAGGGTTTTTGACATTCCTGTTTATTGTAAAAAGGACTTCAGAGCCTCATTGTAATTATCTTCTTCTTATGAATGAGCGCAACCGTCACATCTCTTCTCAGAGATAAGCCGCCACCATTCCAACAAGCTTATTTTCCGCTGCATTTTACAATTTTAGCTTATTTCCTTATTGAATAGAAAACCAGTTTTATTGTATCTCTGTTATTCCGTGTTAAGCATATTTTAATAATCTGTATTCATTTCGTTCCACTCATAAAATCTAGATCAATGGTATCAGAGCGGTCTGCTCCTTGTCATCTTAATGCATGTCCCCAATGAGGTCGGGGTACAAAGAATTGGGTCTCGAGCTTGTTTCTCTTGAGGACAAACGATCTCTCATGCCCAAATGAGCTTTCATGGAAGGAGAAAATAAAGATGATGGGACAGGAGATCCTTTCAAAATGTTTCTTGAGGAATCCCTCCCACAACAGAGGAACGAGATGATGGATAGTTTCGCGCAAATCCTTCGGCGACTACCAACAAGCGACGT
>JZKD02S0044950.1:138281-151498 GCA_000966675.3 Picea glauca | reverse complement strand
CTCTGATACCACTTGATGCAGACCCCCACCCTCAGTTGGGGTCCACTGACCTCCTGGTCTTAGGATATTCAAAATTTTCAGGAGCTAGATCATCTCACAAGGTCCAATTGGACCTTCTCTATTTGGTGCCACAGGCCTTTTCTGAAATTTTTGGGCCAATCTTGGTTCTCTGATAGGCTCTTTCTATAAAAGAGATAATTCACATGACCCCAGGCTAAAAAACATGGGCTTAAACCACCTTCTCATTGTAGTTCAATATTTCGGGACCCTTGCACTCCAAGAGCCCTCAATAGGAAAACATGCTTTCACTCCCTCCGAAGTTGTGAAATGACGAAGCAGTAAACATATGAAATGATTGACAAACTATAACCCTTGTATAGATAAACGATACAGTGTGATGACAAGTGGAAGGCCTGGATTCATCTGGGATTAAGGGTTCGGGGCTCTTGGGAGTCTCTCGTCTCCAAGATTTACGACTTCTTGAACACTGGTGTAGTGGAGTGGATCTCCACCCTCCACGTGTCCTATTTTGAGATCAACAATTGACAACGTTTCATCCTTCGAGCCTCTGAGTGGTTTGTCGCTACCCTTTCCTCCTTGCTTTTGAATCCTTCGCCCACCAAACCCTTCTTCTAGTTGACAATTGTCGATAAAATTGACGAATCAGATGGAATCTGGAACTTTGGGTCTGCAGAAGTCCTCCACTCCTCCTTGGTGTTGTTCCTCTCGAACAATGAACCCGCGAATGACTTAATCTGCTGCCGCGTGTCCCTTGATCAAATGGTCAAGGTTCCAGCCTACGGCCCTTCAGATGAGTTTGGGCTTTGAGAAATTCACCTCTCCTCCTCTGGAATTCTCTAACGCCGAAGGGTGGGATTGCATGACGTGTGTCCCTGTGAGATATGATGGTCATGATTTACTTCACTCCTCCGAGACTTTGACAATCCCACACCTTGTACACCCTCCAACATCCAAATGGAAAGAGTGATGAAGCTATTTAAGGGGTATCTGATCCATATGGATTTCGGTGGCTTCCCACCTATTCCAACTGGTTCATTTTGGCAGTTTTTTTCCTAGTTTTCAGGTCCCTGACTCGCGGGGCCATTTTGAGGCCCTAAAAAACGTTTTTAGAGATTGGCATAGTAGAAAATGCCCTTTATTGGATTAAACCAAAATGTGTGGTCCTCGAATAGAAATTTCCAATAGGCTATCGTGCGCCTAAAATGGAGATCGTATGCAAAAGTTACGACCTCGGGAAGTTGACCGACTAACTTACCCAAACATGGCCCACATGACTTTTGGTGCTTCATCTCCTAGGGTTAGGTTTTTGGATTTCTAGGGTTTTTGACATTCCTGTTTATTGTAAAAAGGCCTTCATAGCCCCATTGTAATGATCTTCTTGTGAATGAGCGCAGTTGTCACATCTCTTCTCAGAGATAAGCCGCCATCATTCTAGTAAGCTTGTTTTCCGCTGCATTTTACAGTTTTAGCTTATTTCCTTATTGAATAGAAAACTAGTTTTACTGTATCTCTATTATTCTATGTTAAGCGTCTTTTAATAATCTGTATTCATTTCATTCTTCTCATAAAATCTGGATTAGTGGTATCAGAGAGGTCTGCTCCTTTTCATCTTAATGCATTTCCCCAACGAGGTCGGGGTACAAAGAATTGGGTCTCGAGCTTGTTTCTTTTGAGGACAAAAGCTCTCGCATGCCCAAACGACCTCTCATGGCAGGAGAAAATAAATATGATGGGACAGGAGATCCTTTCAAAATGTTTCTTGAGGAAGCCCTCATGCAACAAAGGAACGAGATGATGGATAGTTTCGCGCAAATCCTTCGGCGGCTACCAACAAGCGACGCATCTTCCTCGAGCGGAGGCACCGCCCCCTTCAAGGTACAAATCAACTATGATATTCCTATATTTGAAGGTCAGATAGATGCGGATGCTGTAGACAAGTGGTTGAATCTACTAGAAGGGTATTTTTCTGTCCATAACTTTTCAAATAGAGAAAAAATTACTTTTGCGCTCCTCAAAGCCATTCCCCATGTCAAATATTGGTGGGAAACTTTCTGTGAGCAAAAGGAAATAGAGGAACCCTCATTATTTATAGTCACGACCACCTGGGAATCCTTCAGGGATGCTATTAAGGAACAATACTACCCTGTCGGAAGCTATGATGACTTGTATACCAAATGGACCACATTGCGGCAAGAAAGAGACCAAGCAGTGCCAGATTTCAAAAATATCTTCCATACCCTGTGAACCAAGTTGGGTATCAAATATTTAGAGCGACATCTGGTGCTCAAGTACCGTGGTGCTCTGCATAGATACATTCAGACCAAAATAGAATTTATGGACATCTTGTCCTTGGGAGCGACTATCGATATGCCATCAAAATCGAGCAGAAGCTCAAACAAAAGACGTGACAATTTGGGCTTGGGAACCCTCACAACAAAATCTAGGAAAGGGTGGCCCTAACCTATAGAGAAAAGGATAGAGAAAATATGGACAGTATTAGGACAACCAGTACAAGTCGCAAGCAGATAAGGAAATCATAAAGACAAATAAGGATACCGGGAAGTGGTGTGACTTCCATAAGAGCCCTTGGCATAACACTGCTGATTGTCTCTCAAAGTAGTCGCTGGTGGCTGAAGTGAAAGCCTCTGAATCAGATGTGGGTTCTGACTATGAGTCAGAACCAGAAAGGGGAAGATAGATCATTGATGTGGAGCCGAGTGCCACTGTTGCTACCACCAAGCTCCAGCCTAATGAACCAGATGAGCTAGAAGAAGGCGAGCGCCTTTTCCATTCACATATGTGGGTAAAAGGCACCCCACTGCACTTCATCATTGATAGCGATAGCTAGAAGAACCTCATCTCAGCAGAGGTCGTCAAGCGGCTGGACCTGTCGACAACGCCACACTCGCAACCCTACACCATTGGATGCCTCTACCAAGGAAGCGATCTCCGCGTCAGCCAACAGTGTCGACTGTCGTATGGCATCAAGCCCTTCAAAGACGAGGTATTGTGTGATGTTGCTCCTGTCGAATTTTGCAATGTTCTTTTGGGCCAACCTTATTTATGGAAAATCCATGCTGTATATGAGTTTAGGCATCATAGTGTTATTATTACTTTGAACAAAAAATTGTACAGGATACCCGAGGCAGTCCCTCCTAGTGCTATTTCCTTGATCTCTGCCAAGCAATGCAGGAAGGTCATCTCTCAGACTAGGAAATTTGTCTTCTTCATGATTCACTCTCAGAGTAAGAGAAAGATCACAACCACATCCATGGCCTCTGTGGCTGATCTCTCCACACAACAAAAGCAAGTGGATAAGGTCATGGAAGAACACTAAGATGTCTTCTCCTCTCCTACCGGGGTACCTCTGTACTGCCAGGTCAAGCATCCCATCGATTTAACCCCAAGCGCACCGCTACCCAATGGGCTGGTCTACTATCGCTCTCTATTAGAAAACGAGGAGATCAAGAGGCAGATCTAATAACTTCTCCACAAGGGGCACATCCATCCCAACTCATCGCCTTGTGGGAGCCCAATCGTATTGGTGCAAAAGAAAGACGAGACTTGGTGACTCTGCATTGATTATTGAGCCTTGAATAAAATCACAGTCCGGAACCAGTACCTGATTCCCCGAATCGAGGACTTCCTTGATCAGCTCACGGGGGCCAAATACTTCAGTAAGATTGATCTGAAGTATGGCTACCACCAGGTCCCGATAGAACATACAAATGTATGGAAGAACACCTTCAAGTCAAAATAAGGTCTTTTTGAATGGTTGGTCATGCCCTTTGGTTTGAAAAATGCTCCAACAACGTTTATGAGGATGATGGATGATATCTTGCGACCTTTCACCAGTACTTTTGTAGTGGTGTATTTGGATGACATTCTCATCTACAACAAGACTTGGGTGGAACACTTGCAGCATATTTAGCAGGTTTTGCACACCCTGCGGTAGCACAAACTATATGAAAACTTGGAAAAATGATCCTTTGGCATGGATAGGGTCCACTACTTAGACTACCGTTGATCAACATGGTGTGCATGTGGATCTAGCTAATATCTAGGTCATCCGTGACTTGCTAGCCCCAACCACACTCTCTAAGTTTCAGAGCTTCTTGGGCCTCGCCAATTTCTATCATAGGTTCGTGTTGGGATTCTCTCATATCGCATGGGCCCTCAGCCAAGTAACCAGGGGTGGCGATAAGGCAAAATTTGTGTGGAGCCTGTCCCAACAACAAGCCTTTGATGAATTGAAGAAACGCTTCTGCTCATCCCCGGTACTTTCATTACCAGACCTGCAACATCCATTTGAGATCGAGACAGATGCTTCAGACTATGATGTGGTCGCCGTTCTCACTCAACATGGCCACCCCGTGGCGTATCATAGTGAGACGCTATCAAATGCTGTCCGTAAGTACCCTACTTATGACAAAGAAATGTACTCCATTGTGTAAGCCTGCCGCCAGTGGAGACATTACATTCTGGGGAAGGAGACAGTCATCCACACTGATCACAAGCCACTACAATTCATGCAGACCCAAGGAAAATTGCAGAATGATCGCCATCAGAAGTGGTCCACATACTTACAGTAGTTCCACCTCAACATCAAGTATAAAACAGGAAGTACCAACCGAGTTTCCGATTGCCTCAGCTGACCTCCAGTCGTGGCACTCACCACGGTGCTAGAATGTTGCGGCCATGAGACCTTTGGATGGCCCCACCTCTATGAGATAGACCCTGACTTCTCCACCACCTACCAAATGTTGGGTGAAAACTCAGTGGTCGTTGATTTACATCTTCAGGACGGGTTGTTGTGTCATCTGGGCCATCTTTGCGTTCCATCAAGCGAGCACGCAAAGATGATCTGGGAAGCTCACTACAGTCGGGTGGCAGGACACTTTGGCATCGAAAAGACAGTGGCAGTGCTGCAAAAACATTTCTACTGGCCGAAACTTCGACAATATGTCTTCAAGTATATCAGGTCCTGCACCGCCTGCTCTATTGCCAAACCAACCACTAAGAAATAGGGCCTGTACACCCCTCTTCCTACTCATGACAAGCCATGGGAATCCATATCCATGGACTACATGTCAGGCCTCCCATCCACCAAGAGGGGCAATGACTATGTTTTTGTGGTTGTTGATCACTTTTCCAATATGGCGATTATGGTCACCTACAAGAAGAACATCATTGCAGAGGCCACTTCCAAGCTCTTCTTTGAACACGTCTGGGTACACTTTGGGATCCCAAAAACCATTTTCTCAAATCAGGACAGTCGGTTCCTTAGCACATTCTGGTCAAGCCTCTGGTCACTATTGGATACCAAGCTCACCAAATCCACTGCCTTCCACCCCCAGACATATGGCCAAACTGAGGTCGTCAATTGGATGATCGTACATATCCTGCGCATGTACAATTACAAGCACCCCCACACATGGGATGAGAGTCTTCCCTATGTCCAACATAGATACAAATGGGCCCTACATAGCTCAACTAGCCACAACCCCTTTCAGGTGGGGTTGGGATTCCAACCATTGGGCCCCATGGATGTTGCACTACCACTGGTGAACACCTCGTCCGACTCGTCCCCTGCTCCACCAAAAGCTGACAAAGCCACCCAGTTCATTGAGAGGATCCATCACATCCACCAACAGGTTCAGGATATTTTACAGAAGTCTAATGCTAAGTACAAGCAGCGCCATGATCAACATCGAGTGCCACATAAGCTTGGTGGCACTTGCAGAAAGAATGCCTTACAGGGCCCCATCGAAAGATTCTCCCACTCTGGTATGGGACATACACCATCACCAAGGCTATGGGTGACAATGCTTTTGTGCTAAACGTTCCCCTTTCCTTGGCCTACACCCAGTCTTCAACGTGGCTCTCCTTCGGCCATATTTCCCACCATTATTGGACACCTCAGAGATAGCAGAGCAGTTGACACCAACATAAATCAACCATGACTACATGCAACAGGAATCTAGTGATCAGATTGTGGACACACATATCAAGGGCACCCGATAGCAAAGGATCCAACTTTATCGAGTTGTCAAAGTAGGGCAGCTCCTGCACCAAGGCAAGTGGCTCGCCCGGGGCCAAATTCAGCAGAAAATTCCTCATCTGATCGTGGAACTCAACGCAATGGAGACAATTTGTTCCTAAGGGGGGAGGATTGATCCATATGGATGTTGGTGGCCTCCCACCTATTCCAACTGGTTCATTTTGGCATTTTTCCAGTTTGGCAGTTTTTTTCCTAGTTTTCAGGTCCCTGACTTGCGGGGCCGTTTTGAGGCCCTAAAAAATGTTTTTAGAGATCGACACAGTTGAAAATGCCCTTTATTAAATCAAACCAAAATGTGTATTCCTCGGATAGACCTTTCCAATGGGCTATCGTGCTCCTAAAATAGAGATCGTATGAAAAAGTTATGACCCCGGGAAGTTGACCGACTAACTTACCCAAATGGGGCCCACATGACTTTTGGCGCTTCATCTCCTAGGGTTAGGTTTTTGGATTTCTAGGGTTTTTGACATTCCTGTTTATTGTAAAAAGGCCTTCAGAGAGTCATTGTAATGATCTTCTTCTTGCGAATGAGTGCAATTGTCACATCTCTTCTCAAAGATAAGCCACCACCATTCCAACAGGCTTGTTTTCCGCTACATTTTACAGTTTCAGCTTATTTCCTTATTGAATAGAAAACCAGGTTTACTGTATCTCTATTATTCTGTGTTAAGAATATTTTAATAATCTGTATTCATTTCGTTCCACTCATAAAATTTGGATCATGAGATCATGAAATGCAAAGGTCATAGCACATTGGAAGGTTGATCTGACGTTTGTAAGGCCGAAAGGCATCTTCCGGTATGCGAAAGTACCCCAAGGACAAATAAATTTTGTCTTATGTTGATCCTCAGGTTTAATCTAAATTTGGATATGATGCAGACCCACCTTCTCCCCTCGGGGTTGCGCGACCTTCCGGTCAAGGATCATTCAATATGCTGAGTCGGATAAACTCTTCAGATCCTACTTGAACCCAAATCAACTTGTACATGCCCCCCTTTTCTCCTAAGGTGCAGGTCCTGTGGAACCTGCGAGCCCCTTCTCTAGAGATCTAGGAACTCTTCAATTTGTGGGAGCTATCTCCTTTTCCTCTCCTGTGACCTTGGGCTATGACCCAGTGTTGAACCCCTTGGTGTTACCCAACTTCATCATTTTCAACCAAGACCATCTCAACGGTCCCAGATTTCTTCACGATCAACGATCGAGATTCACTTCGGGACTCCCCGCTTCATGAGTCCAATGCCTTCGACCTCCGCTTTTACATGGAGTATTCCATACTTGAATATTTGGATCATGTGCCACGTATCCACCTCGAATCAACGGTTCTAGTCTACTTCGGGACTTCAGCCTTCAGAAGTCTCAACCTTTCCACGTTGGTTTCCTTTCAGAATTCTTTCACCCGAAGTTGACAATCTGTTGATGCGTGTCTCTCACAGATCGACTGTTATGATCCACTTAGGCCCTTCGGGAGTTCCAAATCCTACACAATCACTTTCCCTCGGAGTGTTTTCAGCTGACATTTCAGATCGACGCCACACATCCACCCCAAATAAACGACTCTTTCCCACTTCGGGACTTTGGCCTTTGGGAGTCTCAACTCCTCTACATTTTCTTTCACCCGGAGTCTACAATCTGTTGACACGTACCTCCCACCAATCAATGGTCTCGATTTCCTTCGGCTATTCAAGCTTAAAGAGTTTCAAACTCTCAACACTTGATTCCTCCCAAAGTTCTTCTACCTGAAACACACGATCTTTTGACGCGTGTCTCCTCGCGATCAATGGCCTGGATCTACTTCGTCCTTCGGCTATTTGACGATTTTCCTTCTCCTCGTCTAGGAAATTCCAAAGTGTTTCTGCCCCAGAGTTGTAGATATTGCACCACCTGTCCCTATGAATGATGGATGGTCTCTAATCACTTTGATACTTCAGGACTTCGGCAAGCCCGCTCTCTTGTGCACACAAAGGATTAAGGCTCATACACCTTATCTTGATCAGACGACTGTCAATCCTTTGAGCTCAGATCCAATGACTGGGATATATTTCTTCCTCTGTGCTCTCCTTCTGATGTTTGGACGTAGATCAAATGGTCCAGATCTCTTCTTGCAGCAGATCTGATGGCTATTTTCTCTCCTCCTCCTGATCTTCTTCGTTCTCCCGAGATTGGGAAAATTTGTAAGTGTTCAAAGGTTTCGACCTTTGCTCCTCTTGCGAGTCCGAATTCTTCTAGGTCTCATCCATGTTTCTACTAACATTATCTCTCCTAAGATTTGGGACTTGGAATAAGTCTGTCTCTACTCACTCATTGATCTATCTCTTTTGATATTGTTAATTGACTCAAAACTCCAAAAGGGTCTTGGCCCTTCCACTTCCATTCAAAAGGAAAAAATCATGCCCTCCTGGAAACCTCCTGCTCAATGCACACCTTACAGAGATCTTTCTTATAGAGTGTTAAGTAACTTTGTCTCTATGTTACTTCTATGCACTGTTCCCCCTCCAAGGTATTTAGTAACCTTGAGGTTCCTCTTGAGTTTTTTCATTACTCTGGTGTTTCCTCCTGATAGGTTCTTCTCTGACTCGAAAGAGTTCAAATGCACACTCCTTGCATTGGCTACAAAACCTCCAATGTTCTGTTGTGCACTCCTTGCACTGCCTAAAGAACCCAGAATGATATTTTGAGCTCAATCAAAGATAAATAAATCTATCTTCCTAATGTAGACAAATCCTATCATACATCTACAACATACATTCATGAAACACATAGACACATAAACAATCATGTGTAGGAAAAACTGCTATCTTTTCATTAATATGAAAATTTGATTACAATATGTCCAGGCTTGACTAAAATAGAGTCTCAACTCTCTCAATCTCTCTCAAAGGACTATCCTAATATTTCTCTCTTTCTTTCTACTCTAAAACTTCATTTTAAATTTGATACAAATATCTCTTTACAAAAGAGGGGCTCTATGGGCCTATCCACTCCTTCACCTAACCTCATATATTACATTGAAGTTTTATAAATGGCCATCTAGTCTGAATTGAATCTAGAGCCATCAACCTGTCAACCATTAAATGTGACCTTATCTTCTGTCTGTACAAAGGCATGGCTTGGTTTTCACTCAACCTTACAACATTTATCCATATAGGATCATATTTCAAATTTTAAAATGGGAGGATTGGTGCCATTCCCTTTCTCCAATGCACGCATATGTGTTGGCTTGCTAGTGCATCTGCTGATGTGGAAGGATGCTCTTGCATCATACTCCATTTCTATGAAAAATTCATGAGATCCTTCTCATGAGATCTCTAGCTATGTTGAAATCCTCCTGGACCCCAAACTTCTCCTTGGAGTTGTCCTCCTACTCCTCTGCTTTGTTGCTACTGTTGCTGTTGCTGCTTCCCTGCTTCTCTTGTAGGCTTCCTTCGTCTTAACTTCTCCTTGATAACTGCTTATGCTGCTGACCTCACCATCAACTCTCTTATCTCCTCTATCAACCTGTCCAACTGCTCCAATGGCTAGTTCTCCTTATGTAGTCTTCTTTGCTGCACTTTCTCCTTATCAATGGGTAGATAATCTTGATCCCCCTTGTTGTTTTCTTTTTTCGTGGCCTTGACTTGCCACTTCCCCGCAGATTCAGATTCTGAATCTCATCACTGATATGCTGCTCAACTTTCTCTTCTGACTGATTGTTTTTTGTCAATCTCTCTATTGGCATATCTCCATCTTCCTCCAGCTACTCCTTAGGCTGGTATGTTCCTCCATTTGTCTTCAACCTGATCTGTTGGATGTGTTGGATTTGTAATATCACCCTTCTCTCTAGGGATTCCAATTCTTCATACAACTCAGTGAAATCCATGCTGTTTGCTTCCCCTTCTGTTGCAAACTCCAGTGTTGCGGTCATATCCTGTTCAGCTTCTTGGCTGAAAATTTTGAGCAATTCTGCTGACTGCTCTTCTCCTTTTTTTGGGGAAAACATCAGTGTATGCTCCTTCTCCTCCTCCTCTTTGACAGTCTCTGCTAGTTGTCGCTCTATTGTTGCACCTGCAATACTTATGCTAGCCTCTTCTTGACTTCTTGGTAGGAATAATTTGATTCCTCCAATGGTCATAATGCACCTCTGATCTTCCTCTTTGATGGTGGAAGTATTTAACTTCTCATCATCTTCATTCACATGGTCAACAAACCCACATGAATCTTCATCTATAATCACTCCTTGCTGATCTGAACTCACTTATAAGCTCCAGAGACTTTTTTATAGTCTCATTCTTAATTCCCTCACCCACCTGGAAATATAGGATTTCTCCCCTGCTCTCTTGGCAGTCTATGAGATCTTCAGCTGATCTCATCTCATTTCCCACCTGTAATATGAATTTCCATTGTTTTCCTCTTGAAATTCTATGAGATCCTCAATTTATCTCATCTCATTTACCGTCTGGCAATTTAAAAATTCATCTATGCCCTTTTGGCAGTTTATGAGACCTTTAACTAATATCCCTTCCTCATCACTAAGGGTTTTCCAATTTCTGGTTCACAAATGTAAACCATCTCCTCTTTTTTGTCACCAATTTTTTCAGCATGCCTCAACCACCTCCTTACTACCTATTGCTACTTTCTGGCTAATAACTTTTGAACATGCCATTTTGCCTTCCTGTTCAAAGGCCATTCGTACCTCCAGTGTACCTTTTCCTCCTGCTACATCTTCAATATCATCTGCTCTATTCATGCTCTTATCTCAATGAGCTCCAGATCCATATCTAGCTTACTTTTCTTCTTATGGCCCTCTCTCCGACCACGTTCATGGTATTGAGTTGCCATTTTCACCCTCTTCTTTCCCTTCTGGCAAGTTTGTGGATCACTCTGCATCCAAGAGCATATCCAACTTTTCCTACAACTCACTTGACTGTTAAATTTGTTGTTGCACATGTGCAACCATCATTCACATAGCATCAGTACTCTATCTTCTCCTTAACCTACTATCTACAGATGAACTTTAACTCCTGATACCATTTGATGTTATCAGATTATCTCCTTTCACCGTATATCCTTTGTCTATTGTTTGCAACAAAATAACCAATTTCTCCTCAATCTCCTTTGTATGTTGTCTGCAAACAAAAATTCGACTATGATACCATCTGATGTAGACCCCCCTTCTCCCCTTGGGGTTGCACGACCTCCCTGTCAAGGATCATTCAATATGGTGAGTCAGATTGACTCTTCTGATCCTACTTGAACCCAAACCAACTTGTACAAGCCCCCTTTTCTCCTAAGGCACAGGTCTTGTGGAACCCACATACCCCTTCTCTAGTGCTCTAGGCCCTCTTCAATTTGTGGGGACTAGCTCATTTTCCTCTCCTGTGACCTTGGGCTATGAACTAGGGTTTAACCCCCTGGCGCTACAAAACTTTGGCTTTTTCAACCAAGAACAGATCAATGGCCTTGCATTTCTTCATGATCAATGATCAATATTCACTTTGGGACTCCTCGCTTCGGGAGTCCAATTCCTTCGACCTCTGCTTTTCCCCAGAGTATTCCGTACCCAAATCTTTGGATCATGTGCCATGTATCCACCTCGAATCAACGGATCTAGTCTACTTTGGGACTTCGGCCTTCAGAATTCTTAACCTTTCCAAGTTGGTTTCCTCCCGTAATGATTTCACCCAAATTCAACAATCTGTCGACGCGTATCCCTCACAGATCAATGACTATGATCCACTTTGGCCCTTCGGGCTTTAGGAGTTCCATCTCCTACACACTCGCTTTCCCCTGGAGTGTTTTCACCTGAAATTTCAGTTCGGCGCCACGTGTCCACCCCAACTCAACGACTCTCACCCACTTCAGGACTTCAGCCTTTAGGAGTCTCAACTCCTGTATGCTCACTTTCGTCACAACGCTTTCACCTGGAGTCTACGATATGTTGACATGTATCTCCCACCGATCAACGATCTCTATTTCCTTCAGCTCTTCGGGATTCATGAGTTTCAAACTCTCCACACTCGCTTCCTCCCAAAGTGCTTCTACCCTAAACACATGATCTCTTGACACATGTCTCCTCATGATCAACGCCATGGATCTACTTCAGCCTTTGGCTATTTAGCGATTTTCCTTCTCCTCGTCTACGAACTTCCGAAGTGTTTCCGCTCCGGATTTGTAGATCTTGTGCCACTTGTCCCTCTAGATGATGGACGGTCCCTAATCACTTAGGGATTTTAGGATTTCGACAAGCCCACTCTCCTGTGCACACAAAGGATTAAGGCTCATGCACCTTACCTTGATTGGACGAATGTCGATCCTTTGCACTCAGATCCAACGACTGGTATCTATTTCTTCCTGTATGCTCTCCTTCTGATGTCTGGACGTAGATCGAATGGTCTAGATCTCTTCTTGGAGTAGATCTGATGGTTGTTGTCGCTCCTCCTCCTGAGCTTCTTCATTCTCCCGAGATTTAGAAAATTTGTAAGCATTCAAAGGTTTCAGCCTTTTCTCCTCTTGCGAGTCTGACTTCTTATGGGTCTCGTCTACGTTTCTACTAACGTTATCTCTCCTAAGATTTGGGACTTGGAATAATTCCGTCTCTACTCACTAGTTTCTCTATCTCTTCTGAGCTTGTTAACTGACTCAGAAATCCAAAAGGGTCTTGACCCTTCCACTTCCTTTCAAAAGGAAAACTTTGTGCCCTCCTAGCAACCTCCCCCTCAATGCACATCTTGCAAAGATCTTTCTTACAGAGTGTTCAGTAACTCTGTCTCTCTATTCCTTCTCTGCATAGTTCCCCCTCCAAGGTATTCAGTAACCTTGAGGTTCCTTTTGAGTTTTGTGATTACTCTGGTGTGTCCTCCTGACACGTTCTTCTCTGACTCGAAAGTGTTTATATGCACACTCCTTGCTCTGGCTATAGAACCTCCAATGTTCTGTTGTGAACTCCTTGCACCGCTGTTAGGCGAAATATATGTCGTTATAGTACTTGCCCAACTATTTAATTGTCAACCCGAGGTACGTAGACTGACGAAGCACACGCAATGCATATGTAGGACTGAAGTAGAACTAATCTAATCTAATCTATGTTGCTGAAATCAAACTGATCTAAGAAAGCATTGAAACACTAACTAGGAAAGCATGAAATTGCCTAAGGGAAATA
>JZKD02S0044950.1:100925-111319 GCA_000966675.3 Picea glauca | reverse complement strand
AAGGATCAACCCATGCCTCAGGCATGGGTACCCTAGACATTTCTAGGGGCCCTAGACATATCTAGGGGCTTTAGCTACTTGGTCCTAGACCAAGAACCCCAGTCATATACTGGGGGCCCTTACAAGGGTTTTTTTCCATGGCACTGACTGTTTGGTCCCAGACCAAGAAACCCTAGGGGTGCACTTGGGGGCCCTTGATCTCAACTAGGGTCTTTTCCATCCTCCCGAAGAATGACTCTTGCAGCTGATATAAATTTAACACTCCCTCTCAACAAGAGAGGCATTCTTAGCTACACCAAACTTGTCATGAAAGTATACAAAATTTGTCAGGGACAGTGGCTTGATGAAAATATCTATTGTCTGTTCTACTATCGGAACATACAGAATGATGATAAAGTTCTTCTAAACCATGTATTGGACATAGTAATATCTCATCTCAATGTGATTCAATCTGTCATGAAACACTGAATTCTCAATGAGCTTTGCATAGTTAGAACTTTTCACAATGAATGACTGTGGGTTCAAGTTCATGACTTAACAAGTCAGAGAGTAGCTTTCTGAGCCACACTTATTTTCTACTTGCAACAATGTATTCTGACTCTTTAGTTCTTTGGGCTATGGAGCCCTGTTTCCTTCTGGATTAGGAAATCATTTCTGAACCCAATCCTGAAGTAATATCCGAAAGTGCTCTTCAGATTCACTGTATTTCCCATCCAAACTAAATCTGTAAGACATAGAGCAATACACTACCACTGGAAACATATCTCAAAATATGCTTCATAGTAACTTATATGTAAATATTTTGGTTCACACATGAACTGGCGGAGAACATTTACTGCATCATAGATGTCTGGTCTCGTATGCACGAGATAAATCAATGATCTGCCGATATAAGGTGGGATCTTTTGGATTTGAACCTGTGGCTTGATTTCGTAGATTCTTTAGATTAGATATCATTGGTGTTCTCATGGACTTACAGTCCATCATGCCAAATCTACAAGACACATCAACTGCATATTTACCCTGTGGGAGAAAAATCTCTCCTGATTTCTGCCAAAAAAAAAAACTCCACGCTCAGAAAGTAATGTAAAAGATTCAAGTCTTACATTCCCACTTCTGCTGAAGTGATCCCCCTTGATCTGAGCTATATATACAAATTTCCTTTCCTATAAGGAACATATGAATATTTTGGACAATCTTCATATAAGGATGAAACTGAGACTCTGTCAATACCTTTCATATCGAGCTCTCGGAGCTTGTTATAGTCTACGGGAATCTTTCCCATAGATAGCCTCTTTCTTATATTCACTGTTAAGAAGTATCCAGAAACAAGATTGCGACAAAAAGATCCTCATGGAAGTCAGGGTCTAGTCATAGATGATCCCTTCTTTTACGAATCACAAATTTAACCTCAATACAACCATCTGTTGTAGGATTTATCTCATAAGGCTAATTGAGGTTACCACTGATTTTTCGCGAGGTCTTTGAAACACTAACCATACCTCATTCTCTATCATAACATATTCTCACATTTCAAATGTGGAAGTTTCTGAATCAATCACAAGATTCAATTTATCTGTAGGACTAGAGTACTTATCTGGTTTCTGCTTTCTTTGAAAAATGCCCTTAGATGCTTTGAAAAATTTTCTGCTTCCTTTAGTATCTCTTGACACTGGGCTGGTTTCCTTTTAAAGAAACTAAAAGTGTCCCTCGGATTTTACTAAGCTGCCAGTTCTTTTGTAGGTCAAGGATGAATTCATATACAGGGACTGATCCCTCTGAGTCTCATAATATGTCTGCCTTTCTGTCATATGAAAATTGGCTCCCTCTGAACCTATACAAAATTTTGACTCTGCTCTGGTGTTTATATCATTTCAATATGTTCTTGGTGTCAATACCAAGTTCAATATGTAAAGTTGAGTCAGACTTCAGAGCTTCTTGCCAAAGGCTCAATTACTATGAAAAGAGAAAACTGTAGGGTTCTCAAAATGAAAAATTACCCCAACTATCAAAATAATTAGTTGGACTCTTTAGCCAAGGAAATAACCCAGGGATATATGTTATCTTCCATATCAGAGATACCAGACCAACATGAATCTAGGTTTCCAACCAGGGAGAGGGACTCAACTCACATTAAAAATAAGTAAGTGCTGAGATCACAACTTCCTTTGTCATATAAAAAATACACAAAAGATTCTAACAAAAATCCATTGTGACATGGAAACATGAAGATGAAAGGAAAGTAATCATACTTTTCTTGTTGAAAGTTAATGGAGTATCCATGAACTTGTTTAGATCGAGGACATACTTGAATTTTGTAACCAATTACAAACTATCCAAGACATCTTCTGTGTATGCAAATGTTTGACACAGATCTGATAGTTTAAATAATTACATATCCTTAAGAGAAAATCCCATAAATCCATAAGTAATGAGTTAACAATATGTCTTAAAGAAGGAGGCAAAAACTGTATTGTCCCAAGTTATGTTCTTACAAAATTTATCCCTCACAAGGTTGCACCACTCAAAGTAATGTGGTTAACTTTCTATGTACTTTTTACAGAATATAAGGATGCATAAGGTGCTGTCAATTTTCTTTACTAGTGCTTTTGGTAAAGCCATTGAAACTTACCAAAGGCTTAAAAACTAAGAACTCACCAAGCATAAAAAACATTGTAGAAGAAGATACCTATCTTTTGTGATCTTCAAGATGAAGGTAGAAATCCTGTATCATATTTTCAAATAACTCGGTCTAGCTCAGAAATGAGAAGGGAGTTATTGAAAGTAAGAGTTATCATTTAAAAAACTCAGTCAAACCTCTTAACAAGGGAACTCGCCCAACTATCAGTGTTCACTCTATCAGAGATCCAAACTTGTATCTCACAAGTGTACAAGACAATGGACAAAAATAGTCTTTCATTATCCTTTCCATAGTAATCAGTTCAAAAAGAGGTGTAAAGGATATCTCCCAACAAGATGAGGTAAAAAGGGGTTTGTTAATGTAGAGGCAAAGATGCTAAAACCCAAAAGGAGAAGGACTATTTTTATAGAAAAGAAGTCAAGTTTATGAAAAACTAAATAAAGTAGAGTATGAACCTGTGTGTTACAGTGGGATGCCCCAATATTGATAACCAAGCAATGTGACAAGAATGTGCTTATAAGTTGAATTTCACTTTCCAACCATTTGACCCAAATCAGTATGCACTTAAATTGTCATGCTAAGTAAGCATGCACTTTTAATCATAGTCACAGCCATAACCACAGTCATTCAAATCTTCAATCAAAGCTCACTTGCTAAAAGATGCAAAGATAACAACCTTAAGAAAAAAACTTCCCAATTCTGTTAGTGACTTACAGGTTTATGTCTGCAGAAACAATTCCAAAGAATATCATCCATTTGTAAGGACACATGCTAGAGATTGAACTACCTTATGTTCGATCTGTTCTAGTCATGACAGTGAATTAAGATCCTTTCCAAAACATAACTGAGTGCTTAAATTTTCCAAGAGGTTACAGGTCTAAAAGGACTGTAATGGGGAGTGAAGGTGTTTTCTCACCTTGTAGCTTATCAGGATGGAAACCTTATTCCCTTTCTCAAATCTTATGATCTGCAAAAAAAATTCTCAGAGTAGGATCTACGTAGGCTCACACTTCTTGAGCTCCTTTCACACCCTTAGCTCTGATACCATGTTAGAATTTGAGCAGTAGAACAGAAACATAAGTGTCTTTTAAAATTTTAGTGAGCAGAACAAATAGATCTTGTATTCAGAAAACAAATCTATATAGCTAGAGCAGAAAAAGAAACAAGTGTGTTCAGATCTAAGATAGTATAGATATAACTAAAATAGATCTAAGGGAATTAACAAAACTTTTCTTCCAAATCTAACCTAGAGAAGATATTAGATCAGTATCTAAATCTTGATATAGATCAATGCTCAAGGACAGTTTCCATATCTGATAACCAATGATATTCAATGCTGATATATATATATCTAAACAGATCTAAAACTCAAAACAAAAATAGATTTGATAAACTAGATAGATAACTTACCTTTCTTGAAGTCTTACCTGTGAAGGTGTCATAGTCACACACTTGAAATGTAATACCAATTGTTATTATGCTCAGACAAGCTTCAGGATCTTAGATCCACCATATAGGTTGGATCTCAGTCAAGAGAAGAATGGACATTCTTGCCACCAAGAAGAAAAACACTTCACACAGGAAATTCTTATACTCAAACCCACACACACAATTTTTGTGATCACAAACCCTTATACACAGTCAAATAATAATGGCCCACACACTCAAATACAGAATGGTTGTTGCTTAAAGAGAAAGGGGCAGATCAGAGCTAGAGAGACCACGACAGGGGTTAGGTTAGTGTTGAGAGGTCACGACCCAATGAAGAGGGAAACCAGATCTGTAAGGAGAGGGCACGACCCTAAGAAGGAGGCTAGATCTGTAGTGTAGGCCATGACCCATTAAAGGGAGGCCCGATCTATCCCAGATTTGTAGTGTAGGCCACATAAAACGCCACACCAAAATTTTGTGAATTTTGTGGTTAAAACTCTCAAAACCTCCCACAAAAATCTGTAGTTGAATTCTCAAACCCTCACACACAAAGGAGCAAGGTTACAAAAACTTGAATAGACCACGACTCAAGGAGAAAGGGGTTGAACGGTGCTAGAGAGAGAACGACTCAGTGAGAGAGGCCAGATCTACACTCTCGACTCAACAATCCTTCTTTTAGGAAGGTGACGACAACCTTACTCAGATTTCACCAGTAGGTGTTTCAACCTCAACTCAACACCCTTACTCCAGACTTAAAAACAACAAAGTAGAATCTCCAAAACACCAAGGGCTCAAGGACCTGTAAAAAATACCAAAGACTATTGAAAGAGGATGGCCGCAACTTCAAGAAGGAGATATACTGTTGCAAAAGGAGGTCACATAACAAGAGAGGAGATCCGCTCCATTTTGAGAGATATAACACAAGAGTGTGTCTAATGAGGAGGGGTAGGTCTCTATTTATACATTAATCTAGGGGTAAATTAATAATTAAAATGATATTAAAATTAATATGTTTAATTAATATAAATATTAATTAAACATGTTATAAATTAAACATTTAATTAATACTTTCACATTTACCCCTAAAGACAAATAAACAAATCCCAAATAAACACAAGCAAGGGTGAAGGGGGTTTGACAAGGGTGACTGGCTGGCAATACTTTGTCCATTCATTCTCAAGGTGACCCTGTTTAATTTTATCATCATTGCATATGGGATACATCCCTCATGTGGTCATGCCTACCTTCAATGAGGACATATACCAATAAAATACTTGATCAAGGATCAAGTTTCCCCAGAACTTTTTTCGGGGTCTTATCCACCAAGGTCTAGGACCAAGGATCAACCCATGCCACAGGCATGGGTACCCTGGACTATGTCCAGGGGCCCTAGGCTTATCTAGGGGATTTAACTGCTTGGTCCTAGACCAAGAACCCCAGTCGTATACTGGGGGCCCTCTCAGGGGTATTTACTGCTTGGTACCAGACCAAGAATCCCAGTCATCTACTGGGGGCCCTCTTAGGGGTCTTTACTACTTGGCACCAAACCAATAACCCCATTCGTCTACTAGGGGCCCTCTCAGAGGTCTTTACTGCTTGGTACCAGACCAAGAACCCTAGTCGTCTACTGGGGGGCCCTCTCAAGGGTCTTATCCACCAAGGTACAAGACCAAGGATCAACCCATGCCTCAGGCATGGGTACCCTAGACATTTCCAGGGGCCCTAGACATATCTAGGGGCTTTAGCTGCTTGGTCCTAGACCAAGAACCCCAGTCATATACTGGGGGCTCTTACAAGGGTCTTTTTCCATGGCACTGACTGTTTGGTCCCAGACCAAGAAACCCCAGGGGTGCACTTGGGGGCCCTAGATCTCAACTAGGGTCTTTTCCATCCTCCTGGAGAATGGCTCTTGCAGCTGCTATAAATTTAACAAGTACAAAAAAGTATTTCATAGAAAACAAATTTTATAAATAGTTATAAAAATATTGTACATCGTCATTCAGTTTTATTCAACCTCTTCTTCTTAGCTCTAAAATTCCAAAGTATTTCATCAATATAGATGTCTTCATTATGTGGGTGCTCTTCAAAATATGATTATGCTTGCATCCTCTCACATAGACCGGGCCTAGTCATGGGGTAATCATGGGGTAATGGAGGATTTTGTGATGAGGCATCACCTACAAAAGAAAAAAATATAAAATTTAGATGCCCAGTTTTTAAATATCATTGAACTAGTTTAGTAATATTAAAAAAAACACTTGCTATGTCATTATTTACCTAGTGCATTGGTCGACACCATTGTAATAGTTTCCCCTGCGTGCTCCTCTTCCACTATATGACCCTCAAGTACAACTTTCTCTGCCATTGAACCCACAAACTTTATAAAAGAGAATCATAAATGTATAAGTAAAAAAAATTAGAAGTACAAAATGTATAACTACATAATTATTAAGTATATGATTAAAATACAACCATATTACCATCATGTGCCTTAGTCGTAGCACCATCGTGGGGATGCACCCCAGTGGAATGGGACTGCACGGGAGAACCATCTTCTGGTTGCTAACCGCTATCAATGCACTTCTCTCCAATACTAGTGGGTTGGTTGACAATGTTGCTCCCCTAATTAAAACAAATATGTAACACATTAAATTTATTGATGATATCAAACATGACTGTATTTTATTAATAATGAAAGGTTAATGTGGATTTAATTTTATTTACCTTATCCTGCAAAGTGGTTCTTGGTAACTGCACTAAGATTTTACGGTGTTCAACTACAACTTTATAGTTGTACTTGTAACCAAGATGGAGGTCTTCCTCCGTGGTTTTAGTATCGAACTCATCACCCTGCATTGCATAAGAGTATGTATTTTTAATTTTATTGGCTACAATTACCTAAAAGTTTGAAGGCGATATAAATAAGATATTTGGGTACTTACAATTCATGACTGCAACTTCAAATAGCCTCCCTGGCCTAGCATGTGCTGGCCACATTTGGAAAGAATTTATTTTGTTTCCTTTGAAGTCTCAGTCAACCTATCATCAAACGTTTCAAGTATGTTAATATATACCACACTTTTATTTAGATCTAAAAAAATTAAAGGTATTGAATTGAAATTGTAATTTGTCTTCTGGGACTAGAGGGTGTTTTTCCTTCATCTGTCAATTTCTTCTCTTTTGCATCCTCAATGAGGGCCTTCCACTCCCTCTCGGGAATCATCAGAGGATGCTCATACCTATAATTTTGTTTCAAGTGCTTCCTATAGTTTTCCCACATATATTTTAAATATTGGCCAGCTTCGGTGGTGGCCAAGGTTTTGTTAAATGTGTCTACAACAAAAAGGATTTCAATATAATTCATCAATTATTTTTTGAGGTTGGAATTCTAGGAATTACACCTCTCCCATATGGTGGGCCCAAAAATCAACAATGCCTTCTTCTCCAAGGCCCTATAAAAATATTTTTTCCTTACATGAAAAAATATTATATGATTATTAATTTAAAAATAATAATTTAGATGATTTATGTTTGTCTACATAGAGAACATGAAACAATTAAAATTTTTAAAATTACCTAGGAATTTCACTTGCTTTAATGGAATCCCTTCCTCGTTGACCATAAATGTTCCCTCAAGGGTCCCCATGATGGTGACACTTCTTTCTTTAGGAAAAAAAACCACATAGTTGGCCAAATCATCAACCTCATCTTCGTCACCACCTCCAGAGCCTACCTGTGTGGCTTCCTGGGGGTGCGTGTCGTGGCTCCCACCTAATGGTGTGGAAGGTGGAGATATGAATGGCTGTGTCCTAGCATGTATATGAGGTCCTACGTCAGTACCTTATGGCGTCTATGCAATTCCACTAATATCGACACCATGCATGTCGGGGTTAACAGGCTCCAAAAATATCTATATAAGAAAGAAAACATTTTTTCGTTTAGATAATGTAAAAGTTAAAAATAAAGCTTTCATAATTGATCTTATGACATAAAAATGAAACCACTTGAAATTATGGTTATTACCTTATATGATTTAAGAATTTTCATAACTTCTCTGATCCTTTCTTTGACTTCAGAAGTTTGATCTAGAATGTCTAACAAGTGAGTCAGTTCCCTGTTCACTTGATTGATATTTTTTTTCTTATTAATACCATAGGTTCGGGGGATGCATACAAATCTCTTTCGCCAAGTGAATCATCATCAACATCATGGCCCACCGAATACATATTTCAACAAAATAAATGTTATTTCAATTATGTAAACAAATAAAATAATTGATTGCCACAGAAATAAAATGCACATTAAATTGAATTCAAAAATTGTTGTTCGTTTACCTATTCTGAGGCTATTGATTTACCACGATCATCCTGCCACATTACAGTAAAATTAGAACTGTGATCATGATCATGAGAAATAAATTAAAATGTATGAGAAATAAGATTAGTTCATGAATACGCATGGGACAAAAACATGGTATGTTAAAAACATAAAAGTAACGAGTGACTAAAGAACATAATGAAAATCATAAAATATAAGAGTCATTGCTTACAGGCTGGGTAAAATAGTATATGTACCACCCCCATAATAAAAACATCTATATCTATTTGATTCAAATTGTAATCAATCAATAACTCTTCCCCTGCATCTATTGATTTTATTGCATATGCGAATACACAGTTTCCTTAACGCCCCTAAAATATGCAATTGGGTTACTTATTTGTGGTCGTGGATCATGTACTGTTTATAAACCCTGCAATATTCCTCACTACTTTTGGTTTTATGTCAATATAGATAGTTTCTCCTTTATTTTTATCATTTTCTTTTAGTTGTATATAATTTGCAGCCAAGCCATATCTTCGCATACTTTTTGTATATTGGACTAGTCGTATCCAATATTTGTAGATATAATAGGGTTTGGAATACTCCATAAATTCAATTAATCCACCGTAACATACCTTTATGCCATCCATGGAAAATATCCCCAAACCATGTAATGACGATGGAGCAATATGTTATATCCTTTCGTTTACACAAAAATTAGTGTTTATTCAGGAAGATCCTTGGGTACCCATTGTTTCACTATATGTTTGTACCTCAAGGGAACCTCGATGTTGTCTATTCTCTCATGATAATAATAACATGGTCCTCCTTTCACAAGAAAAAAGTCCATGCATTTATGGAATTTTCTTATGATCTTCTCACCTCTAGTTGATCTCCTCCTATTAGACCTACTAGATGTCTCACTTTCCTCTATTCTACTTGAACTTCCCTCACTCAATGAAGATAGATCTGACAAATACCCGTTTGCTTGTACATCCTATAACACCATCAAATGATAGAAACAATCATCCATTGTCCTATACACAATATATAATTAAATTCCATAGATAAAACACTTATTTTTAAACAAAATTGTTCCAATGAATTGTTTTCATATGAACAATATCTCACTATCCAACCATAAGCATCCAATGTAGATGCAAGAATGCATAGTGGTATGCGTTCCCCTTTGTCGAAGTTCTATTTAGGAAATTCATAAAATTAAATAAATATTTGTTTGGAAAAACCCACGAAGATGAACACGAGGTATTAACAAGGTTTTGATGGTGTGGAGGGCACACAACAGATTTCACAAAAAACATTTTCTTATCCGTCGCCGAAGCGTGCACATATATTTGAAAGATGTTCTTTTGGAACAATGTGAAGGGAAAATTTTGATAACTGGTTATAAATTATTTTACCGATAAAACAAAGCCTTAGTTTAAACATTCTAAGTTTTGGTTCTTTTTAGAGTTTTTTGAACATATTATCCTGGTCGGAAATTGTTAGATCTTGGTTAAATCTATATAATTCGAGATAAGGATGTTGTTGTTGAGTGGCCAAATTGCACAAAAGAGGGATCATTGAAAAATATTAAGGCATGGAATCTAATGAAAGGTTATCATGAGGTGAATATGTCAATATGGCATGCATTAATGGTAGGGATGACATGCATTGTCACATTTAAAACTCACCCAAGCATTGAGAAAATTTGGGGAAAATGGTGCATGGTTTAATTTGTTCAAGAATGAAACTAATGAAATGGTGATTGATTGTAATAATGTTAAGAACCAAACATCAATATAGCATGGAAAAACCTCAGAAAAAGTACTCAACGCCTTGAAACAGAGATAATTTCATATAATAAGCCTCTTCGAGGGGGCAACGTCCTTTTACCCCACTTAAATGTTCAAGTACCGGATGATTCAAAATGAAAATGTCTCCTTGGTATATATAGGAGACTAGGAGGTATAATTACAACTAATGGCCTAAAGCCGACATA
>JZKD02S0044950.1:79312-99952 GCA_000966675.3 Picea glauca | reverse complement strand
ACATCACCTCTTTAAGTTGTTCAAAAGATTTAGTTGCCTCTGGAGTCCATGAAAATGCATCCTTCTTAGTTAGTGCCTTTAAAGGTGCTGCTATTCTTCCATAGTTCCGAACAAACTTGATATCTAGATGTTGTGTTGTTCTTGTATCAGATCCACTTTGTATTCCCTTGGTTGTAGATAATTGTGTCTAGCAAGCCCCCATAACTACTTCGGGTGAGACTGCATCTGCCTCACAGGTGTTTTCGAAAGGGAAAGTAGTTAGGGCTTGTTGGTGCGCTCTTGGAGATGAACCATGGGTTTGTCCCTGTGCCAAAAAATGGTTCCATTGCCGGGACAAGAATCTTCTTGAGGGAATGTCAAGGTGGTTTCCATCGAAGACAAAGATTTAGAAGTGGATAGAAGATGAAGAAAAGGACTTTGCTGAAGCCCAGAAGAAGAACCCTAATATTAATACAGAGGATTGGTTGGGAAGATATATATTTACTGATATACATGAAATTTTCTTTGGAGGAATCCATCAGGAGCTATATGAGTGGCTAGCTAGGTTAGCAGATGCCCAGTTTGAGATAAGATCTAGAACCCATGTGGTTTGGATGCCGACACTGATCAAGAAGATCAAGAGAGTTGATAACATCGTGTCAAGAGCAGTAGATCACTGGTTTGATAACACCATTGGAGGGTACATCAACGAGTTTGTTGTTGATAGAGTAGAGTCATATACCCAAGCTGAGAGGTGCTTCTTTAACAGACCTAGAGGAAAATTTTTACACTTTTAAAGTTGAATATCAAGATGTTATTGCATGAGAAGAACATATTAAAGGTACAATAGTTGGTCGGATTGGAAAAGGCTAATGTTAAAGAACTTAGACAGTGAAAACGATACATAGGCTGGACATACGCGCAGTGGGAGAGTGTTTCGATAATTTCCTCTTGCGAACCTGTTTAAGAAGAACTATGGGGACAAGGGTTTCTACAGTGGAGAAGAGGCAGATCTGACAGATGAAGAGAATTCATAATCCGCTAGGGAAGAGGAAGGGAAAGCTGAAGAACCTTGCTGGGAAGAGCCAAAAACTTTAGGAACTGTGACGACTGTTGAAGTGAGTACTATTATTCCTCTTGTTGTTTCAGGAGCATTAAGAAACTAGATTAATCAAAGTCATCAGAGCACTCAGAGCACTGTCACTAACAGTCCACCGCATATTCAGTCAAGAAACCTAGGAAGATCTATGGAAGATGAGATGAGGTTAGCCACCTTAAGAGGAGATGGATCTGAAGATCCTGATCAACATTGGTTTCTATGTGAAGATGTGTGGAGTATTAAAAATATCACCGACGAAGCTGTTAAACGAGCTCAGTTTAGTATTACCCTGAGAGATCGCGTGTTGAGCTGGTACATGAAATTTTTCTAAGGAGATGCACCTAAACAACTAAATGTCATTAAGACTACGCTAATTGTCGAATTCAAGAAACCTAAGTTAGAGTCGCAGTGCATTACAGAACTAAAAGAAATCAAGAAGAGAATAGTTGAACCTGTGTGGGAGTTTGATCATATATATAAGACCTTGACAGGCCATTTGAGTTTTCAGATCCCAGACGAGCAGAACAAGGAGTGGTTCATTGTTTCCCTCTTACTGCACATCAGAGTTCCTCTGATGCAAAAAAATATTTCTTTGTATACGGAGGCACTGGAGATCACCATGAAGTTAGAATCAACCCCTATGGGAGAATCCAGCTCAGGTATGAGTCAAATCCTGAGTCAGCTAACTAGTTTATCTTTGCAGGTTGAAGATATGAAGAAAGACAAGGGAAAATATAAAAGATAAGATATCTGGTGCATTAGATGCAAATCAGAAGGCCATGAAAAGGAGCATTGTCCCTTATTTCATGAGTATTTGGCATCTGGAGCCCCGATTCCTTTAAAGCAAGTTACCTTACCATGGTGCGAGGTATGTAGAAATAGGCATCGCCCTGGTGAATGCCACTACATGCAAAAAAAAATTTCAGACACCCACAAATATGTATTGCACGTTCTGTAAGTCGGTGGGGCATGATGATAGGGATTGCAGGGCCTATGAACTCATGCATGAAAGGTCAAGGTATATCTACAAAATTCAAGGCGAAGTACAACAAGAAGGAAACACTACACAATATAATTCTCCAGGAAGAGGAAACTTCAACCCTCACGGTGGATTTAGAGGAAGAGGATGAGGAGGAGGTATGGGATGAGGTAGGGGCCAAATAATTTGTTATAACTGCATGCAGCCAAGACACTTAGCCAGGGATTTTCAGAACCCTTGTACCACTTTCATCTACTGCATCTCATTCGAACATGTTATCAAAGATTGTCCTGTGCTGCTAGCCAAACTTCAGGAGAGACGAGGACCTCAATAGAACCCGCAAGTGCAACTGATATACATTGAACCTCGTGGAGAGGACCCTAGAGTTATTGTTATCACTAGAGGAGGTGTTGTTACAAGAGAAGACAAAGCGACCCAAGGAAAGACTACAGAGGAATTAGGAGTCAAGAAATCTGCAGAGAAGACACAAGTTTTCGATGCAAAGAAAGAAAAACAAATATTTGAGGAGGCAAGAAAATAATTTGGGAGAGACCAAGGTTCTTCATCGAAGACACGACCATAAGTAAGAGAATTTGGAATGCCTCTGGAATTCGATCAGTCTTCTCTACCAGGAGAAGGAAAAGAGGTAAGCAAGCTCATGGAATTGTTATATACTTGTATTAAGTTGATTCAGGATGAAAGCATTGTACAAGAGATACAAAATTTAATCAGACAGTATGAGCTAGGAAAGATAGATCCCTTGTTGAATAGAGCAGTACACCAAGTCTCTAAAAAGAGAAGGAAAAATAATGAACTACACCTGAATGCTCAAATTGGAGAGCATGATATCGACTATGTGGTCCTCGACTTAGGGTCAGAGGTCAATGTCATGACAAAGCAGACCTGGGCACTGATGGGAAACCTAAGTTGATATATTCCCCTATCAGGCTTAGGATGGCTAATCAACAAGCTGTAAGCCCCTTTGGAAGATTGGAACATGTCCCCATGGACATCGATGGAGTAAGGAAATTTGCAGACTTTGAGGTGATTGAGATAGTTGATGATAGTTGTCCTTACCCTGCATTGTTAGGAATTAATTGGGCTTTCAATAATTCCACTGTGGTTGATTTAAAGAAAATATAAATGAAATTTGAAGGAGATGGCCTTAGGGTCATTTCACCCTTGGATCTCGATGAAGGTCAGAGATACACAGAACCCATCAGAGAAGAAGACCGTGCATATGAACTAGAAAACATATATAAATTAACAGCTAGACAACATGATTACATTAATCCTACGATAGATGGGAACCTAAGCTGGTGAAGTGACAACGCATGTTTATCAGATTTAGAAGAAGCACTGGAGAACTAGCAGAACAAAATGTATGAAGTATCTACAAGGAGATGTGCTATATTAACTTGAGAAGTTCATTGGATTGACACAACAGTAAGTAACTTGCCTACCTTTGATGGTTTGAATCATTTAGAAGCATTCTTGTTGGAATTTGAAGAAATTGTACCAACACAAAAAAGATTGTTGGAATTGGATGAGGCCTTGAAAGAAACTCCAGCAATATGGTGGGGGACACACAAAAACAACATTACAGACTGGGTACAATGTCGCACTTTGATGACAACACGATTTTCAGAGCAAGTAGAAGGTTGCGAAGCTAGGTATACATGTCGAAGTTGTCCGAAGGACCATGTGCAAAGTTGTGAGGAAGCCTGGAGAAATATTACTCAAGAGTAGTGGGTGCACAAATTCATCAACACACTGGACACAACCCCTATCAACTGGTATCTTCAAGTAGAACTGCGCTTCATCACTGTAGATTGGGAGGGTATGACCCAAAACTTTGTAACTACCTTTTTGTTTGAAAGCCAATATCCTACAGTGGATCAAGCGTTACATATTGTAAGACATAAAGTATTTGAGGAGGCACCTAGCCTCCCTTTGGAACAAGAAGAGGATGAATGGACCGCGCCTCTCCAGAAACTACAATGCTGTTACAATATCAATGTTGACGAAGACAATGATCCTAGGAAGGTGAACACCATTGAAACAAAAGGCCAAAGAGACATAGATGGACCAGGAATTGAGCTACCTTTCATTGGAAAACCAATTAAAATAAAAAAAGTCAATATTGGAACAGAGAAAACACCGAAGCTTGTAAATGTTGGAGATTATTGGGATGCTGCCACTATTGGCAAGATCACAGAGTTACTGCATGAATATTAGAACTTGTTTCCAACCAATTTCACTCATATGAAGGGCATTAAAGGGCCCATGGGAGAGATGAGGATCCCTTTGAAACCAGATGCAAGGCCATTTAAATAGAGACCCTACATATTGAACCCTAAAAATAAGGAGAAAGTGAAGATTGAACTCGACAGAATGTTGGAGGCAGAAATCATAGAACCTGTTGAAGAATCAGAATGGATTAGCCCTATGGTGGTGCAGAATAAAAAGTATAGAGAGATCAAGATCTATGTAGACCTCAAGAAGCTGAATGATGCCTATTTGCATGACCCATTCCCTACACCATTTACTAACGAAGTGTTAGATACTGTAGGAGGACAAGAGGTATATTCTTTTACAGATGGATTTTCAGGATACCATCAGATCCAGATTGCCAAGGAAGATCGCCATAAGACCACATTTTCAACAGAATGGGGATCCTACCAGTATACAGTGATGCCATTTGTATTGAGGAATGCCCCATCCATCTTTTCTAGGGTAGTGGTCGAAGTGTTCAAGGAATTTTTACATAAATTTTTGGAAGCATATTTTGATGATTGGACTATTTTTAGCTTATTACAAAATCATATTGAATGTTTAAGACTAATGTTGGATAAGTGCAGGAAGTGTCATATTTCCTTGAACTTGAAGAAGTGCATATTCTTTTCACCCTTTGGAGTGATATTAGGTCATATTGTCGTAAGCAGGGACTACTGGTAGACCCATCTAAGATTGATATTATAGTTTATCTACCCCCTCCTACTTCAGTCAAACAACTGCACACTGCCCTGGGACACACTGGATACTACATGAATTTCATTAAAGGCTATGCATAGATCACAACACCCATGGAGAATATTTTGAAAAAATACTATCAGTTTCATTGGACAGAAGAATGCCAACAGAGCTTCAACACACTGAAACAGAAAAGGGTTACTGCGCCTATTCTGGTTTTCCCAGATTAGAGCAAGGGATTTCACCTACATGTTGATGCATCTTCTATTGCATTAGGAGCTGTCTTAGCACAACCGAGAGCTAGAGACATTGGCCACCCATTATCCTTTTCTAGCAGGAAGCTATCAACATCTGAGATTAATCACACTACCACTTAGAGGGAAGGGTTAGCCATGGTGTATGCACTGTAGAATTTTCACCACTACTTGTTGGGAGGACACATTAAAATGTTTACTGATCACTCCGCACTGAAATACCTATTCAACAAGCAAGTGTTGGGGGGGAGAATACGCAGATGGATTCTGCTATTTCAAGAATATGATTTTGAGATCATGGTTAAGCTAGGAATAAGGAACAAAGGTCCTGACCACTTGTCGAGGTTGGAACATGGAGAAGAGCCTACTAGTTTGGAGGATACACTATCATATGCATAGTTGATGGACATTAGAAATATTGATGATCACTTCATGGAGATAGTCCAGTTCCTGTCAACAGGAATGGAACCTAGTGAATATAAAATCATCCAGAAGAAACAATTGGTAGTGCGTGTTGCAGACTTTTCACTTATAGTTGGACAACTATACAATATGGGACTTGGTGAGATATTGAGGAGGTGTGTTATGGAGGAAGAGAGACCATTGATCCTTGCAAAATCTCATGAAGGCATCGCAGGAGGACACTATGTAGGAAAATCAATAGTGCAGAAGGTTCTTAGAGCTGGCCTCTAGTGGCCTACATTACACAAAGATGGTAAGGACTATTACAAATTCTGTGATGTATGTCAAAGAGTTGGGAAACCATCCAGAAGAGATGAAATGCCTTTAGAACCGCAACTGACCCTGCAAGCATTTGAGAAATGGGACATTGACTTCGTGGGACCTATAAACCCACCAGGAAAGTTCACAAGAGCCAGATACATAATCACTGCAACAGAGTACTTGACCAAATGGGCCGAAGTAAGAGCAGTTAGAGATTGTAGTGCAACTATAGCTGCACGATTCATATTTGATGACATCATAACCAGGTTTGGATGCCTGAAGATCCTTATGAGTGATCAAGGCACACATTTTATTAATAAGACCATTGAATCCTTGACCAAGAAATTTGCAGTCCATAACCAGAGGAGCACACCCTACCATCCGCAAGCAAATGGGACAGTTGAAGCATTCAATAAGATCTCGGAGACAACACTGACAAAGATTTGTAGTGTGAACATGGATGACTAGGATTTAAGAGTACCAACAGTACTATGGGCCTATAGAACCACTTGCAAGAAGCTAACAATGTAGACCCCCTTTAAGTTGGTTTATGGTCTCAAAGCAGTTGTCCCGATGGAGTATTTGGTCCCAAGCTTAATAATCGTAGCCTTTATAGATATGGATGACATTGATGTTGTTCAAGAGAGGCTTGTGTAGTTGGTTGAACTAGAAGAAGACATATTTATTGCAGGATTCCATCAGCAACTACAAAAGGAAAGAGAAAAGGCTTACCATGGAAGACACATCAATAAGAAGGCATTTAAGCAAGGTGATTTGGTACTGATATACGAAAACCAATTCATGAAGCATCGAGGAAAGTTCAGAACACATTGGTTGGGGCCATATGAGGTTGTATATGTCACAGAAGGAGGAGTTGCACAGTTGAAGACCTTGAATGGAGGCTGGAAGGAAGTTTTGGTGAATGGAAGCCGATTGAAACTGTACTATGACAACCAGTTTCCTCACAACTCTCACTAAAAGCATAAGGAAAAGGATCTAGGTACCAAGTGTAGTTGAAACTGGGTACCAGACACATGAAAGATAGTCTGCACACAGTGGGGAAGGAAAGAGCATAAAGCACAGGCTACTCTGCACATCCTGAAGACGAAGCAAATCAGAAGGGTCAGATCTGAAGTGCCTCGGGACGAGTCATAGGTGAGTGTTGGGGGCCTGTTGGGCCTTGCGTATGGAATTAACCGAAGAGTAAATCAGAAAAGACAGAATGTGACTATGCGGAAGAGACAGTGATTGATACTGGGTCTAAGTGAGTAGAAGAGAAGAAAAGACAGAGCGAAGTAAGAGAAAGCAAGTCGTTGGATGAGGAGATCGAGGATGACAGATCAACAAGGAAGACGGATCATGGACAACTCAACAAGTAGAAAAATCCACCGTTGGATGCTTTGGAGCACCACGTGAGAAGGAAGGAAAGACAGGTTGGCGAAGCCCTGAAAACGCGGGTCAAGTTGACCTAGATTTTTAGACACCTAGGGTTTTGGTATATAGGGTTTTGACACTTAGGTTTTGGCCTAAGGTTGTCGCTAAGCTATTGTCATTGTTGTTATTGTTCGTTCCAAATTTGTTATGAGTGATTATTGTAGTGAGAGAGAGAAGCATTGAGGAGTGAGGGAAGTCTGTGTTGTAAGATATTCAGCTGGATGAGAAGATCAACCCTGCAACTAGGTGCGCAGGGAGGGAAGACATAGAGGAAGATAGAAGATCTGCTAGCTAAGAGCGCAAATAATAACTCCATACTTTCATCTTAATATATTATAAAGCACATTTCTGTGGACGTAGCCCTAGGGAGGGGGTGAACCACGTACATATTTGCGTTGTGTGTGATTGATGTTGTGTTCTCTTGTTTATAGATATATTGTTATTGCATTATTGTGTTAGATCTGATAGATAGTTTTGCAAAGTAGATCTAAGATGGCAATTGATATCTAGATGTTGTGTTGTTCTTGTATCAGATCCACTTTGTATTCCCTTGGTTGTAGAAAACTGTGTCCTGCAATTGCCCATATCTACTTCGGGTGAGACTGCATCTGCCTCGCAGGTGTTTCCGAAAGGGACAATAGTTAGGGCTTGTTGGTGCGCTCTTGGAGTTGAACCCTGGGTCTGCCCCTGTGCCAACAAAATGGATGAAAATATAGAGAAGATGACCAAACATATACTATCAACAATAACTAAAGGACTTAAGGATGTGAGAGATCAATTTGTTGTATTTATGGAAAATATAGTGTCATAACATATCTGCAAAAACTATTAAAGAACTTAAGGAAATAAGGGATTGATCTATTGTATTTATTAAAAATATCCATGATTTGGGATAGGACTAGCAAAATTGTCGAACTTTTTGATGTATATCCTCTTAAGATTCTCATAGTGAAGAAGAATGTGATACATTTTTGTGACCCTCACATATATTTGAGAAAGTGAGGAATTTTAATCCCCAATCATTTCATGCAATACATCGAGGGATATATCAAATGATACAAGTAATTCACCAGTTTTCAAGAGATTTTGAAGAAATCTACAAATAGTATGTGATAATCACAATGTCCCTTTCCCTTCCATCAAGTTATCTAATGTTGAGCATAGGGAATGTGAAGAAGACCAACAAACTTGTATATATAATGAGGCATTACATATTCATGTTGACCCAATATATGAAACCAGTTCTAATAGGAATGAAAATGAATGTCAATGTTCAAACTTGACTTGTTATATGCCCTCAACATTAGTCTGAGGGTGATACAAATTATATGTTTGGTAGAAAAAAACCATTGCAACTACTAGCATTTCAAAATAGTAAAGTGATGTTCAATAATTTTTTTATCCTAATAAAGGATAGCCTATTGAAGATAAGGGGACAAGGATGAGATCATTTTCTCTTCATTATGTTGAACATAAGAGAGAAACTTCTGAGACTACAAAGGCATGTTCTTCTAATGGTGATTGATTTTTTAAAGGATATTTGAATGTTGGGACATTATTCATTGATGAAATGCATACAGTTGAGCACGTTCACAAGGAAGAGACCCTGGAATCATATTGTCCCATGGATTTTATAGGAATTCCGAGGTACCCAAACCCACTACTTATTTCACATTCCAAAGCTTCATGGTTATAATCCTATATATGTTATGAAACACTAGGATTTTTTTCTTGCATTGATGGAAGATATTGGGATTGAGCATGAATATGTGGTCATGAAGTTATTTGTGCACTCATTGGAAGAAGATGTCAAGATATGGTAGAAAAAATTTACAAAAAATAACATAGGGGGATGGTATGAATTTGTAAATTATTTTGAGGATCAATTAAGTAATCATGGAAATGATATTTCAAACACAACAATTGGTAAATTAAAATCAATTATGGAGCATATCCCTTTGATTGTTATGGATAATTTTTCTCTAGTCCATGAGGATCAAGATCTTGACTACTATAGTTTTGTGTAACACAAAGAATATATTGATGGGGGTGGTGAGCATAATATTTAAGGATTGAAATAATAGAATTGGATAGAACCCTAAGAAGGGGAGTCTTTTTCAAATCATTTTCAATGGAAAGTTATATGACGATCCTCTATACGACATTTACTACCATAATTATGAAGCAAAACATCATAATTTCATTTTTTTCTTGGAGTCGACTTTTAACATTGTGTTTGGTCCTAATTAGGCACATGAAGATTTTTCTAGCATTAGGGAAGACATATTTACAACTCTTATTAGGGACAAATCCAGTAACATAGTGAGGCTATTGTGGCATTAAATCTCGTAACATATTTCCAACTCTTATTTTTAATTTGTAATTGCTCTCTTCTTTTGAGTGTTAGGGTTCTTTACGAAATTAGAGGGGCGAGATGGTTTCCTCCTGATGGGGATTACTGTAACATGTTAGGACCTACATCATATAGTGAAAGGGGGGGCCCTACTCTTACTATGGAAAAAGGAAAATCTCAACGCCTCCAACCAAGTTTCTCTTGCTTTTGGAAGGTGAAATCCTACTACGGTTTGAGGCAAGTATGGGTAGGGGAGAAGAAGGCGAGAGTTCCCTCTCATTCCAACACAAAAATGGAAGTAAAATAAACTTGTAAAAACAAAATGATTATTCTTGCATTAGCACTGTAAATTCAAGTGTGCAAATTTACTCACCATCCTCACCCTTGCCTTCAGTCTCAACGTCACCTGATGTAGTATACCTAGGGAGGTAACATTTGATACCTCTCTAGGTACCTTGTATTACCTTCCTAGATAGTATACCTAGGGAGGTAATATGGGGTACCTAGGGAGGTACCCAATGGGAATGTGGTTATGTATTATTAGTGGAGGTAATTCAATGTAAGGTGGACTAGGTCCACTATATTATTAAATAAGGTCCATTATCATGGTAATTAGATATAATAAATAGGCTTTCTAGAATATTATTTCTCTAGAATGTTCCTAAAAGATAGAAAATGCTATATAAAAAAGTTTAAGCAATGTATTGAAGCATAGTGAAGAATATTGTGAATGTATCAAGAATTGATTGAGGATTTGTATCCTTCCTTAAGGATTAATATATGGTGTTACCCTACCTCAAGGGTTTTGACTATTTCTTGTGTTCAATATTTTGGTGAATGGTTTGGTTTTTTCTTAGTGATATTGTGGGTTTATTTTAAGATTGATCTTCAGATATATTTAGGTACTTAACAATTGGTATGAGAGCACTTTCCTTGGGCAAGAAGAGAAACATTTTTTGTTAGTTTTGCAGAAATGTTTTTCAGAAAAAAAGGGGGCAGAGCACTTCAAGATCATAAATGAGAATTTAAACTTAGAATTTTCAGAAATTAATTGTATATTTGGATTCCTCTCGGAAAAATACCCAATTTCAAAAAAATAAAAAGCCTAAAAGAAGTCTGGGAAGTAAAGTTATGAGAATTTTAAATTCAACAGTTTTTTAGGGTTTTTCCAGAAAAAGTCGTGATTTTCTGCAGTAAGTTATTTTTAACCCTAGTTTTTGTTGAAGATTTATCCCAAGAAAGACGTTTTTTACTGGAAAAGATGATGGCCCTAATATTTGACAATTAATAAAATACTTGAAGTTGTTTTCGAAAAAGAATTGGAAACATTGGGTATGGTGTCATTTAAAAGGTGATGTGGCCATTTGGTGGAAATCACATAGCTATAGCCAATTGATGGCACTTTTTGATGAAGCACTTGAAAAATTTATTTTAGATACATGGTCTCATGTTTCTAAAGAGAGAAATAAGAGTTTATTTTCAGGTGTCAAATCTATATTACAGGTTCATGGTTGTATTCATAAATAAATGTCATTCTTTCTATTAACCCTAGTTTCCAACAAATTTTTATCAATGTTTAGTTGGGTAATAGATTGAAAATTTCTACAAAGAATATCCAAAGCACACAGGTTGAGGGTAAAAATGTTCAAATTTTTAAATATTTGACGGTTAGTATGGATAAATATGTGTTTCATTCATATTTTTATGTTATAAACATGGATGAGGTGGATATTGTTTTGGGATACCCTTGGATGGCCACAATTGGTACAATTAATATTAATGTGGAAAACAAGTTTTTGAAACTTTGGTACAAGAAAAAGAAAATCACATTGCAGGATGTGTCTCTTAGCAAGACCAACAGACCAACCGCAACAAGCACATAAGTTATCGCAAAATCCAAAGTTGAATCAGAGACAAAGTCTATAGAAACAAATGAATCAAAGCCACAGGACGAAAAAAATAAAGAAGCTAAGGTGGTCAGTGACTCAAAGGTAAAATGTGTTGTAGATTTGAAGAAAAAAGAGAAAATTCCTACAGTCATGGTATATCTCCATCCACATCATATAGAGAAACAAAATTCACCAAGGAAAGGGTGTTAGCATAAACACATTTATGCACTAGCAAGGAACCAGAAAGAAAACCAATCTAGAGGTACATGGAGGCCTACCAACACTACAAGATGGCATCAGGATAGAGAACCAACCCCATGGAAACACCAACACAATGCAAAGCAAGATCAGGGTGGCAAGGAAATAGTTGGACATCATGCTTGTCTTCTATTAAGATGGATGGATGGGAATACTTGGTACCATTTGGCTACATTGCTTAGCCGATCATACTGTATGGTTTCTTCACGTGTTTCGAGGATGAAACATGTTAAGGGGGATGTAATGTAGGATACCTAGGGAGGTAATATGGGGTACCTAAGGTGGTACCCAATGAGAATGTGGTTATGTATTATTAGTGGAGGTCATTCAATGTAAGGTGGACTAGTTCCACTATATTATTAAATAAGGTCCACTACCATGGTACTTAGATATAATAAATAGGCTTTCTAGAAGATTCTTTCTCTAGAATGTTCCTAAAAGATATAAAATATTATATAAAGAAGTGTAAGAAATGTATTGAATCATAGTGAAGAATATTGTGAAAGTATCAAGAATTTATTGAGGATTTCTGTCCTTCCTTAAGGATTAATATATGGTGTTACCCTACGTCAAGGGTTTTGACTATTTCTTGTGTTCAATATTTTGGTGAATGGTTTGGTTTTTTCTTGTTGATATTGTGGGTTTATTTTGATATTTATATTTAGATATATTCAGGTACTTAACACCTTATCAATCCCTCCACTCAGAATCGACGTCATTTCAAATCCCTCTGCTCAGTCTTGAAGTCACTGTAAATCCCTCCGCTCGATATCAGAATCAAAGGGGACCAACGATATAAATCTACAATGTAGGAGGCATTGGTACCCAAGTCACTATAAATCCCTATGCTCGGTCTCATATGCAGGTCTCGTGCATAGGGTAAAGTATCAGAGCTTGTGGTAGTGGGAGTTTGCACTAGGGAAAGTATCAGAGTTTGTGGTAGCGATAGTTTGTGGTGCAAGTATTAGAGCATGTGGGTTACATATGTTAAGGGTAGCAATAATTCAAATAATAAATTTGAATTATCATATGTTAAGTATGAGAGCATGTGGGGGAATAATCTTGGTTTATATCACCTAGGATGAATTCCAAAACCACTAATTTCTACCAAATGTCAACATTATGTGTAGGCTAAAGAACTTAGTGTGTATTGTTAGGTGTTTTTCTTATTTTCATTTGTTTTTTCATGCAAACTAATTATTTGTTTTGTAGGTGAAAAGATAACAATGTAGGAATTAGTAAAGTATGAGAACAAGCATAATATGTGCTATCCAAATTGTTGTGGTAGTGGAAAGGATAGAATGAAACATGCTTAGTAAATAGGACATATAAGAGCCACACCACAAAAAGTAGAGATTGTTATGAGAATTAAGGAGCATCGACACTAAGGGGAGACCAGAACTGAAATAGTAGGTAGGATTATAGGTAACCAAGGATGAAGTGATGAAAGGATGAAAACACCTGGCTGGAGTAGAATCATGTAACATCAAGTTCATTAATCCAAGACTAGAATAAGGTTAATGAATCTTCATAGTTTGAATGTATATTCTCTCCCTTAGGTGCAACTATATAATGTAATGGTTTGGACCTGGAAGGGTTGTTAATAATTGGATTTTGGTTGTTTGTTGGGCATTGGTTGATTGTGTCTTAGATGTTAGTGGGGTCTCTGTGGTTGGGTTATTGTTCATTGTGCAATTGTTTTGTTACCATGATATCATGAATATTGTAAGGTATTTTAGGGTTAATATGGATTTTTTCCTCTATAATGCATTAGTTATGGTTTTTGTCCTGATTGACAAACAACAAATGTATTGGTTCATTCTGAATATTAATGGAATGTGACCCCCACTTCAATTTTTTATTGTCTTTATTTTATATAGTAATGATGTATTATATTATTGCTTTGTATATGTGTTGAAGAATTAATATAATCTACTAAAACATATGTTGCACTCTTAAGTAGATAGTTGTATTGGTTGGATTAGTTTGTTGGTCATTCAATACATTGATATGGTCATGATTTAACATGTAACTTATTGCATAAGAGTTGAGGGGAAAGTATGTGTATTTAGTTAAAGATAAGTCATATTGTGTGACCCTTATGCATTCTTTAGTCTTAGCATAGTGCATCGAGTGAGACCTTCCCCTTTATGGGAATTGAAAATCCCAATACTTATACTACAATAGATACCCTATTTTGGATGTCAATGTGGACCCTGATCTAAAATTGAGCCAATAATGGTGAATTTTATCGAATTCCTTCATAGTGTAACCTAGTTTCGTTTTATGATCTACTAATTCTTTGGGGAATTATATTTCCATAACCAACACATTGTTGGATGATTTATTGGATATATGGTGCTCTAGATCCACCTTTTGTGTGTTCATCATATCTCTTGTCTTATTTTAATACCAAGGTTTTTTTTGAAGTAGTTGATTGAATTCTAGGTGAATCAATTTAGTTATGTGTGGATGTTTATCCTCTTGGCTAACTCCATTTGTTAAATAGACCATATATTTTCCTATGCATATCAACCAAATATAAATGTGTGGCATAATCTATATGCTTTAGATACTGGTATTTGAATGATCAATTGACCATATGTGAGACCTTTGTAGTGTTAAAATCCAACTTGAGCATTGTCTTTTTAGAGATTGCTTGTATCGACTAAGCAAAAGTCTATAGAAGACTAGTTATCTAACTAGATTTTAGAAGCATTGATGACCTAACCTTGGTAAGATCTATATTGATCACTATATAGTCATTTATTTTCCCTAGACCGTAGAAAATATTGGAAGAGGCTTGCAGATCCAACGTTGGCAATTTTGTGTAGCTCTTTAAAGGACCTACACTATGAAAATAGTCAATTGAAGTTGAGTGTGGTTGATAAGTGTTCCTTTGATCAACTAAATATTTTTTATTTACTACCTTTCTTATTGAATAGAACACTACTCATATATGTTTGCATGTGAAGTGAAATCTTGTTTCAGTCTAATTATTGGCTAAAATATTGTATGGAGGAATGATCCATTAGAAGAAACCATCTAGCATAGTCCACTCATATTTAGATATTAAATGTTGTATTTATTGAAAAGAAATCATTTGGTGCACTATTTGACCGTGCATCATAGTTGGTCAGACGAAGTATTGGTGGTTGTATGAAGAAGTTGGTTGGTTGTTTCCAAGGAAGCTTGGAGTGTATGTCCCAAAAATAAGTTCCTTCATATTGAACAATAATAGTATCGACCTGGAAAATATTGCATGGTCAACTAATGATTGTATAAGTCGAGAAATAATTCCATTAATATAGATCATAGTTCTATCTATGTTGTTTTTGTGTATATTTCCTTACTATTGTACAATAAAATACCAAGGACCTATATCCTTGTAAGTTTTATTATTTGTTGATATGGAAGCAAGTTCTCTTGACCCAATCGAATATTTACCAACAAGTAGGATAGTTGATTTATTCATAATCAACTAAAGTTCAAAATTTAAGTACTTTATACCTTTCGTTGGAAATACTGGGAGCCTTTGATGAATATGAAGAACTAATTTTGTAGAAATTGTAGGAAGTTTGCAAGAAGAAATATATATCCTTGCAAGACTATCATGATCGAATTCCTAAACAATCAAATGCCTTACAAATATTGTTTCTCTATTGTGCACACAAATGGAATATTGAAGGATTAGCTAGAGACAACCAATACCTAGTCAGAGGATGAAAACTCCCTCTTTTAGACTAATGTCTTGTAGGGATATGATGAAAAATATAGAAAGATTGATGTCTTGGAAAGAACATTGAAACATGTCTTTAAGAACCTCATGGATTAATTTGGGGATAAAATATATTTAATCGATGATTTGAAGGAGGAAGTTAAAAACCACTCTCATACAACTATCACTGGTTTGAAGGAGAACAATAATAGGTTTGATGTAGCCAATACCCAGGTAAAGAATGAGGATTCATGCTTATAGGCCTTTGTTGATGAGATTCATGAGGAAGTTTCTCCCCTTCAAGTAGAAAATGTTTAATTATTTGATGAATACCATCATTTGAAAAAAAAATATGAAATCTTGTTGCTATATATGACTGAGAAATATGATCCATTAAGGGATTACAAGATTGTAGATAGGGTCTTGAACTTACAAAATATTATGTAGAATATATTACAAACTCTTCGATTACCATTTATACATTTGAAGATCTTGATTATATCCCTATTAGTTATAAAAGGGATAATATTGATGTTGACGCCTTATCATGCTTTGTTGAGTACCAATGCTACGTTTTTTCCTAGTTTCGAGAAACATACTACATGTATCAGGTCCCAAATATTAAGTTAGATGGGATACACTAGAGGAAGACTTGGGACGAGTGGACAAGTAATTGTTTTTCCAATTAATCTTGATCCAATATCACCTAGAGGGTCTTGGATATGATGAAATTTCATCGAAAAATAATAATGCTTTTACAAAGGATAGAAGGGTATTGTTTGTTGCAGATGGAAGTCATCCAACTAAGTTGTAGGAAAGGAAATTGACTAATGATGATTATGTTCAGTCAAATGAACATTGGTTTGAGCATAATATGGTAGAATTTGTAATCCCCCAGGGTGTAGAACAATCAGTGATGGATTGTGAAGGCACTATGTTATGTGAAGTCATTGGTTTCAAACCCTCGTCTTACCTTGTGTGTCACGTGATGGGTCACGTTGGCATTCCTAGATGTTATTGTAATATACCAGATGTAAAAATTATGTAGAACAAAAATAAAATGCTAGAAATGGCAGAATAACAGTAATATAGCCAGCATAATCTCCATAATAACACATAAATGATATAAGAACAACCATAAAAATAACACTTTGATTCAGAAAGCAATGTTCACGGGTCTCTTCAAGGGGGCAACCTCCAGTCGAGCAACACTTTGTTACAATAATCTCCAAGATAGGGTTTTCATACCCTCGACCCTTATTTATACTAAATATGTCTATCAAGAGAAGCATCTAGAGGAAGATCCTTCTAGAAGAAGAAGCTTCTATTAGGTATTCTTACATCCGCCTTATTCTATTTTATTGAAAGTCCTTATTAATATTGACCTTTATTACATCCGAATATATTTCTCTACCTATGTGTGGGTTAGGACCCTAACATGCCCGCCCCCTTAAAAACAACCTTGTCCTCAAGGATTGAGATGTGGAAACTGCTGCAGAATGGTAGCTGGTTCCCAAGTGGCATTTGTTGGAGTTGTATCTTTCCACTGGACTAGCACTTCCTTGATGGTTCTCTAACATAGGAGACGCTCACGCTGGTCCAAAACTACTTCTAGCTGTAGTCAAATGGATCCTTCTTCAGCTAACTCCGGAAGGTTGGTTTGAATTTGGCACCTAGTTCCAATCACCTTCTTTAAGCATGAAACATGAAAAACATGATGTAGCTTCAAATGACTGGGCAGAGTTAACTGATAGGCAACTTGTCCCACACACTTCAGAATTGTACAAGGACCATAAAATTTGGGCGCTAGCTTCTGACAATGCTCGGCCTTGAGGGAAGTTTGCTTGTATGGTTGCATTTGCAAAAACACCTAATCCCCTTCTGCAAATTGACGTTCAAAGAGACCTTGATCTGCTTGTTGCTTCATGCGATTCTGTGCCATAACCAAGTTTTCTTTGAGGGTACGGAGAATATCCTCTCGAACTGTAAGTATTTGGTCAACTGCCTGGACCTTCAAGGTACCCGGTAAGTAAGAGAGAACTAAAGGTGGCTTCTATCCATATACCGCTTCAAAAGGAGTCATGCGTGTAGCTGTATGGTAGGAAGTGTTGTACAACTATTCATCTAGGGGTAACCATTGAGCCCACTGATTTTTCTTTTCAAATGCAAAACACCTCAGGTATGTTTCCAAACACTTGTTGACAACTTCTGTTTGACCATAAGTCTAGGGATGATAAGATGTGCTAAGATGCAATTGGGTGCCCTATAGCTTGAACAGTTCTTGCCAAAAATTGTTTGTGAAATTTGGGTCATGATAAAAAACAATAGAGTGCGACATGCCATGAAGATTGAAGACCTAGTCCATGAAAATTTGAGCCACCGTGGATGCAGTAAATGAGTGTTGAAGAGATTAGAAATGAGCATACTTGGAAAGGCGATCCACAATCACCATTATGACTGATTTATTTCCCGATTTGGGTAAGCCGGTAATAAAGTCCATAGAGATATCCTTCCAAATAGCAGGTGGAATCGGAAGCGGTTGTAGTGTGCCCGAAGATTTGACTGTTTCTCCCTTGTTGCGTTGACACACATCACATTCAACGACAAAATTATGGATTTCCTATTTCATACCATCCCAGAAAAAAGAATGTTTGACCTTGTCATAGGTTTTGGTGAACCTAGAGTGCTCCGTTGTGGGTGTAGCATGAAGCTTAGAAAGTACCGTGGATTTAAGCTTTGATTGTTTTCTTAAATACAAATGGCCTTTGTATCGAATCTCATCCTGGAGCCAAGAGTACTCTGGGGGAGCTGGAGCATTGGTCTACAATTGATGGATCAGATGCGAACTTTTGTGATCTTGTAGCCATTCCTGGCGAATATCTTGGAGCCAATTTGGTAAAATGAAGGAAAGAGAAAAAAGGGATCCTTCTTATTCATATTTTTGGGACAGTGCATCCACCACCACATTGTCTTTGCCTTTCTTGTAAATGATCTCATAATCATATCCAAATAGCTTAGTCACCCATTTTTGTTGCTTTGGGGAGGAAATGCGTTGTTCCAGAATGTACTTGATGCTTTGATGGTCTATCTTAATTTGGAAATGTTGCCACAAGAGATAAGGGTGCCACAGATCAACGACATGCAGAATAGACAACATTTCCTTTTCATAGATGGGTTTGCCCAGATTCCTTTCAGATAGTTTCTTGCTGGTGAAGGCCAAAGGTTGACCCTCTTGCATAAGGACAACACTGATTCCTTTCCCTGAGCCATCACATTCCAACACAAAGGTCTTTGTGAAATCAGGAAGGGCCAGAACCAGAGTGGTGCACATGGCCATCTTCAAGGTTTGGAAAGCTTGAGCAGTGGCTAGAGGCCAAGTGAAAGAGTTCTTTTTTAGGAGAGAAGTGAGAGGTGCTGCAATCTTTCCATAATTCTTAACAAACTTGCGATAATACCCTGTTAAGCCCAGAAATCCACGCAATATTTTGAGAGTCTTTGGGTGTGGCTAGTCTTGCATAGCTTCAATGTTTTTCGGATCCACCCTGATGCCATCCTTGCCAACCAGATGAACCAAGTATTTTACTTATGAGGCACCAAAAGCACATTTAGACTATTTCAGGAAAAGTTGGTGTTGGGAGGGTAGATGGAGAACTTGATCCACATGAGTAAGATGGTCTGTTCAAGTTTTTCTATAGATGGGGATATCATCAAAGAAAACTAAGACAAAATGATGGAGAAAGGGATGAAAGACATGATTCATGAGGCTTTGGAAGGTGGAGGGGGAATTACACAAGCCAAAGGGCATGAACAAAAACTCATAGTGGCCCTCATGAGTTCGAAAGGCTATCTTGGGAATGTCTACCTCTTTCATACGTATCTGGTGAGAGCCCGAGTGAAGATCAAGTTTAGTAAAGAATTCGGCGCCACTCAATTCATCCAGGAGGTCATCAATGACAGGAATGGGAAATTTGTCTTTAATGGTCAGTTTGTTGAGGGCACGAAAGTCAGGACACATTCTCCAAGAACCTTCTTTCTTCAGGACCATGACTATAGGAGAAGAGTAAGGGCTCGTACTAGGGCGGATAATGCTTGCATTAAGGAGTTCCTGGACCATTTTCTCAATTTCATTTTTTTGTGAAAAGGGGTGGCGATACAGATGGATATTGGGAGGAAGGCTTCTAAGTACAAGGGGAATGGAATGATCATGAACACTGTGGGAAGGAGGGAGTCCTTGGGGAGTGGAAAATACCATTTTATGTTTAGAAAGGAGGGCTTGGAGGTCTTGCAACACCGGGGGTGTCTCTGTTGCTTGTATGGCATGGAGTTGGGCAATGAGACCAGAATGACCTTTTTTGAGCAGCTTTTCCATGCGATGGGAACTAATGACCTCAGGTGAACCAACAATGATGCCTTGGAATTTATATGGGTGGCCTTCCTGGTCAAATTGCATGGTTAATTCCTTAAAATCCATGAGAATGGGACCCAAAGTCCTTAGTCAGTCTGCACCCAATACAATGTCACAACCGCCCATGTCGATAGCAAACATATGGGATTTTAGGTGGTAGTCACCGATTTGGAGATGCACATTTTCACAGTGCCTTCCACATTTCAAGGAACCACCATTGGCAATCATGATTTGGAAATTGTTGACGGCATGGATGTAGCAATGAGTTTCTTGGGCAATGCGACAATGAATAAAATTATGGGTGCTTCCACTATCAACCAGAATGATGACCTTATGATGCTTGATGTAACCGATTAACTTGAGGGTTTGGGGGGCGGAGAAGTTAGTGAGAGCATTGAGGGAAATGATTGGTTCCACTTCGGAAGGGTCTGAGGGAGGGGTTATGTCAGTGATTTCAGGTAACTCAGACACAAGGGGAGTTTCAACATCCTCTTCCGAAATATCCTCAGAGATGGCCATAAAAATATTTTGTTCCTTACACTTGTGGCTTGGGAAATATTTGTCATCACAATTATA
>JZKD02S0044950.1:30215-42678 GCA_000966675.3 Picea glauca | reverse complement strand
ATTGTGTATCTTATGTGTTTTGTTTCCGCATTTGTTTTATTTTATTGCTCCACGGTCCTGTTTTTCTAACAGGTCGTCGGTTTGGGGCTGGAAAGAAATGGATTTTGTGAGCTTGGTGTCCAATAGAGACCAGAGACTCGACCAAAATGTTTTGAGGAACCTACTATCCCGGTCGGAGATGGTGGTTTGTGGTATCCCAAAGTGCACCCACACTTGTTCAAAGAAGAGCTTGGCAGTATATTCTGCTGTGATATTCTTATTGTAGGTTGTGAGGATGGCCATATTTGAAAACCGATCAACAACCAAAAACATGCAGTCATTTCCTAGCTTGGTGGATGACAATCCAAACATGTAATCCATTGAGATGGATTACCAAGGATTCTTGGGTATAGAAAGAGGGGTGTATAAGCTTTGCTTCTTGATGGCTGGCTTGGCAATGACACAGGAAGGGCAAGATCTGATATACTTGTTGACGTCCTGTCGAAGTTTTGGCCAATAAAAAAGTTTCTGAAGAATAGCCATAGTTGTTTCCACACCAAAATGTCCAGATGCTTCATGTCCACAGGAATGGAGCACATTAGTGAGATACATGTATTATACTTGATGTTGATATGAACTGCTGCAGGTAGGTGGACCACTTCTGATGGCGGTTGTTCTGTAATTTCCCCTGTGTCTGTATGAAATGTAGAGGCTTGTGATCAGTGTGTATGATCGTCTCTTTCCCCATAATGTAATGTTTCCATTGACGACAGGCTTGTAAAATGGAATACATTTCCTTGTCATAGGTGGGGTATTTCCGTACAGTATTGGAGAGTGTCTCACTATGGTATTCCATCGGATGCTTGTGCTGAGTGATAACTGTGCCCACAACATAGTCAGATTCATTAGTCTCAATATTGAATGGTTTCTACAGATCGGGCAAGGAGGGTACTGGAGCTGAGCATAAGCGATGCTTTAGATCATCGAATTATCGTTGCTTCTCCTTCCCCCACACGAACTTGGACCTACCACTACCCTTGGTCACTTGGATGAGGGCCCATGCAATATGAGAGAATCCCAACATGAACTATCAGTAGAAGTTGGTTAGTCCCAAGAAGCTCCGAAGCTTGGTCAGTTTGGTCGGGGCTGGCCAGTCACAGATGACTTGAATATTAGATGGATCAAAATGTAACCCATGCTCATCAACAATGTATCCCAAGTTTTGGATCTTGTTCATGCCAAAAGAGAATTTTTCCAAGTTGTCCTATAGCTTGTGCTATCATTGAGTGCTCAAAACCTGTTGAATTGTCGCATGTGCTTCTCCCACATTCTACTAAAGATGAGGATTTCATCCAAATATACCACTACAAAGGAGTTTGGGAAGGGTATAAATACATTATCCATCAACCTCATGAAAGTGGTTGGTGCATTTGTTAAGCCAAAGGGCATGAATAGCCATTCATAGAGACCTTCTTTAGACTTGAAGGTTGTCTTCCATACATCAATTGGTTTGATGGGAATCTGGTGGTAGATATAATTTAGGTCAATCTTTCTAAAGAAATTCCCCCCCTTGATTTTCTCAAGAAGGTCATCAATCATGGGAATGGGGTAGCGGTTCCTGACTATGATTTTGTTTAAGGCTATGTAATCAATGTAGAGTCGCCAAGTCTCGTCCTTCTTCTGCACCAGTACAATCGAGCTTCTGTAAGGGGAGGAGTTGGGTCTGATGTGCCCATTTTTAAGAATCTCTCAGATTTGATGCCTAATTTCGTCATTTTCCACCAGCGAGCATCGATAGACTATTCCATTAAGTATAGGTGTGTAGGGGGTCAAATCAATTGGATGCTTGAATTGGAAGTGTGTCGGTACCCCTGTAGGTGAGGAGAAGATGTCTCTATATTCTTCCATGATCATGTCCACTTTCTTCTGCTTCAAAGAGAGGCTCTATGTAGAGGACACAAATGTGGCGATGACCTTATGATTACTCTGAGAACGGATTAAAAAGAAGAAGAACTTATCGTTCTGTGAAATGAACTTACTGCATTGCTTAGCAGAGATTAAATAAATAGCAGTAGGTGACGCTACCTCTCATATCCTATACAATTTTCTACCCAAAGTAATAATAACATTGTGGGGTCTAGACTCACACAAAGCATGATGCTTCCACAAATATAGTTGTCCTAAAATAACATCACAAAATTCAAGGGGATAAATATCACATAGTACCTCATCTTTGAAAGGCTTGATGTCGTAGATCAGATGACACTGTTGGCTGACACGAAGATCTCTTCCTTGGAAAATCCAACCGATGGTGTAGGACTGCGGGTGCGGTGTCTTTGTCAGGTCTAGCCACTTGATGAATTCTGTTGAAATCAGGTTCTTCTGACTACGACTATCGACAATGAAATGAAGTGGAGCCCCCTTTACCCACATCTGCGACTGAAAAAGGCATTCCCCTTCCTATGGTTCTTTTGGTTCACTTGGTTGGACTTTGGTAGTAGAGACAGTGGCACTGGGCTTAGCATTGATAATATGATTCTCTCCTTTATGATTTGATTCAGTATCAGAATCGACCTTTGACTTGGAAGCCTTCAATTTGGCCCTGAGGGAATGCTTGGAGTAGAATTCTTCGGTGTTCTACCAAGGGATTTTATGGTACTCACACAATTTTCCTATGTCCTTCTTCATCTTCCCATTTCCCTTCTTATGTTATGGCTTGGACTTGTTGTCCTGAGGGAGGCCATCTCGACTTGTTCCCTTGCCATGTGGGTTTGGGTTGCATTTTCCCTGCTTTGGCTGTGACGGGTTTGTAGATCCAAACTCTTACCTTTTTTGCTTAAATTTCTTCTCAATATTGACAGCATATCTATAAGTTGTGCCCAATGACGCGATTTTCAGGAACTCCATTTATGTTTGAATGTATCTATGCAAATAGCCATGGTATTTGAGCACCAGATGATGCTCAAAGTCTTTGATACCCAATTTGGTGCATAGGGTATGGAAAATATTGGTGAAATCGAGTACTATCTGGTCCCTTTCTTGACGTAGGGTGGTCCATTTGGTGTACCCATCATCGTAGCTTCCAACAGGGTAGTATTGTTCTTTAATGGTGTCCCAGAAGGAATCCCATGTAGGGTACACCACAAACATTACATATTCCTCCACAACCCTTTTCTCAAAGTAAGTATCCCACCAGTCTTTAACATGGGGAATGACCTTGAGGAGTGAAAAAGTGATTTTTTCCCTATCAAAAAAATTGTGGACCAAAAAATACCCTTCAAACAGATTCAACCATTTATCTACAACATCCGCATCTAGTAGTCCTTCAAATAATGGAATATCAAAATTTACCTGTACCTTGAAGGGGGTTGCATGGCCACTTGATGAATATGCTTCTCCTGTGGGAAACCACCGAAGGATCTGCGTGAAGTTGTCCATCATTTCATTCCTTTATCATGCGAGGGCTTCCTCAAGCAACATTTTAATAGGATCTCTTGCTCCATCATCTTTCTTTCCGTCCCCCGTGGGTTTTTTTCGGGATCGACACGATTGATATTGTAATGGATTGATTGGTTTGAGTCCCAACTTCTTGTACCCGGATCTTGTCGGGAACATGCACGAAGAAAAATAAATTAAGAGCAGACTGCTCTTATACCACTGATCTGGATTTAGGAGTGGAATGAACTGATTAATAGACTAAATACAATAAACATAGAGATATGAAGAATACCACAAATATCTAGTGAACAATATCTTCTCTTGAATAATGAAATAGGTTGAAACTGTAAAAATGCATAACTGAAACACTTCCTCGAATGGTGGTAGCTATCTCTGAGAAGCGATGTGGCTTCTACACACATCCGTCTGAGGAGAATGCCTTACAATGAGGCTCCAGAGGCCTTTTTGATATTACTCATGAATTCCAAAACCCTAGACATCCAAAAATCTAACCCTAGAAGGTGAAACACCAAAAGTCATGTGGCCCCCTATGGGTAAGTTGGTGTAAGTTGGTACCTCAACTTCCCAGGGTCATAAATTTTTCATACGACCTCCATTTTAGGCACGTGATAGCCCATTGGAAAGGTCTTTCAGAGAAATACACATTCCACTGTCAAAATTTGACTATGTCTACAGTTTGACTGTGGAGAGCCAAAAAAACAACGTTTAGGGCCCTAAAACGACCCTAAAAGTACAACAAGATGTGCTGACATGAAAACATACAAAATAAGTCAGTTAAATTAGGTGAGAGGCCACCAGTATCCACCTAGAGGGTGTGTGGGGCTTTAGACAACCCCATAAGTGTAGAACCCACAATTACAAGAATTAAAAAAGAACGTGTTGAACAAAAACAGACAAGAGGAGCCAGTTGGAATAGGTGGGTGGCCACCAATATCTACCTGGATCAACTATATTGTGCTTGGCCTAGTGATCAACAACTACCTATAGTGTATGAGGTGTTTCAATTTTGGGGATACAACTACATGATACGACCCTCCAATATTCATGGAGAAAATCTAGGCCTCTTTATAGTCCAAAATGTCCATGTGGGATCTAAACATAGAAAAAATTCACAACAAACCACTAGGAAATTAATGTCATATTATGGTTCATCATATTATAGTGGTGAATGGAGAAGGCTAGAATAATATAATCCTAGCATGTCAGCATATGGTCTAAATTCAAATATGTATACACATCGTCTCCAATTGGAAAGTGGAAAATAAATGAATAGAGGTCATATTACGTATATAGATGGATGCACATACACACGCAAAAATATTGCAGGTTTTATAATTAGTAGTAAGGGAAGGGACCGTAGCGTAAGATCGAATTTTCAATTTGTTGAAGTTATAAATGATAAAGATGGAGATATGGAAAGAGAGGTTGATATATTGATAATGGTTGAGGCTATTATGGACCTTACCATTGGAGATGAGTTATTGATTAATTACCCCTTCTTAAAACGCACTCCTGCGTGAAAGAAAAGGGAAGAACAAGGTCTCCCTAATGATGTTCTTAAGGGGAAAAAACCAAAGAATAATCAATGAGTGTGGATTGACATTTTATAAACTATGTTGTCAAAATTGTGTTTTATTTTAAATTATTGTATAAAAAAATTAGTCTATAAAATAATCTTTTGTTATTCAATTGATGTATATATGTTCATATATTCTATATTTTTATTGGTTAAGACATATTTTATTATATTTCTTTGAAATTGATACAATTATGATTTATCCAATTGTTTCCAAATATTAAATAATGTTTTTGTTTGTTGATAGGTAGAAGATATTGATGATACACCTACTAATACCCAAGATCAAACTGGATTGATAAGATTTGGGCGAGATGATCCAAACCATCCTTTAAACCATACCAGGGCGAAAAGAGAAACATTGAAGAGAATACTACCAACTGATAAATTTGAAAATCTTATGAGATTAGCATACATTGATGACATGCCACATAGTTTTAATGATGATGATGATAGTGAAAAATCATTTCATGAAGAAGGATTGAATGAAATGCTTACAGGTTTCTTTGGGGATGGAAACAATGATGATGATAATGATCATATGGTTGAAAGTAACGATGATAGCAGGGGTAATTACTGCCAACGTAATCTTGATGATAACAACTTGAAAGAATCAATCAAGAATATGTGAAGACACCCATGTTTAGATTGGGTGCAAGCAGAACCTAAAAAATTGCATGCACATTGATATTATTAGAAATCAAGTCACTATTTGTTTGGTCAGACAAAGGATTCACTACCCTACTGAAGTGAGTTGAAATGTATTTCTTACTTTACATTATCAATTGGTGTACGTAATTTGTAAACATTCATCAACTTCATTTATATTTATTTAAGGGGAATTTAAAACCATATTCTGTATATAAACAATCCTAGTATAGATTGACATATCAAACATGTTCATCATAAGTCAAACATTCAATTGCTTTAATCTCTAGCAATCTTACAGGGCACTAAAAACTAAAATATTCCCTGAAGAGAATGTGTTGCCATCAACTTGCAAAGAAAAACGTCAGTTGCTGGTTGAGTTGGGGATTGAATATAAGAAAATTCATTCATGTAAAAATGATTACATTTTACACAGAGATGAATATCAAAACAAGGTAGAATGTCATGTATGCAAAGAGAAGAGATATCGTATAGATGTACAAGGTCCTATAGTTCCAAAGAAGGTTTTACATCACATTCCAATTATACCAAGACTTCAATTAATGTTTCATTTCAAGTCACTTGCAAAATTGATGGACTGGCATGAAAAGAATAGGAGTAAATATGGATTCATACAAATTTTGGCCGACTCCAAAGCAATGAAACACATAGAGGAAAAATGGCCAAGTTAATTCAAAGATGAACCATGTAGTATTAGGTTTGGTCTTGCAATTGATGGAGTGTGCCCATTATCTTTCCTAAGCTCAAATTATAGTGTTTGTCTAGTCAGATTGATAGTATACAATATTTCCACATGGATGAGTGTTAGAAAGGAGCACCTTATGCTGACTCTCATTGTTCCAGGAAAACATCAAGTTAAAAACATGGATGTTTATATTGCGTCTTTTATTGATGAGATGCAGCAATTATGGAAAGGAATAAGAATGTATGACATATCAAATCCTCCATCAAATAGGTCCTTCATGTTGTATGGTGTTTTATGTTGGACTATTCACAATTTCCCAGGACTTGGTGTCTGTTCTGGTAAGATAAAATATTTATGTATTCACACTCATAATTTATTTTCATCCCAACTTTCGTACTTACTTTTATACTATTATTTTGATGATATTAACATTACTTATTGAATTGAAAGGATTCAAACAAAGGGGATATTTTCATGTCCAAGATGTGCTGATCATTTTCAAGGGAGATATTCTAAATATTTACATAAATTTATGTACGCAAACAATAGGGTTTTTCTACCACCAGATCATAAGTTTAGAAACCTTTTGAAGAATCAATTTGATGGAAAAGTTGAAAATAGAGGGCCTCTCGTGATTATGGGTCTAGGTGATTGGATTAAGAAGTATGAAGATGCTGAATTGAAATCTTGGGAGGATTGTTTTGACCGGGGTGATTCAATTGAAGAACCATACAAGTTCTAGTTAATATGATATAAGGAATGAAAAGGAAATCCATATTTTATGAGATCCCTTACTGGAAGGATCTATTAATATCTCACCTATTAGATCCTATTTACATCTTCAAAAATGTCCTAGATTCTATATTTCGACATATATCAGGCAAAGAGAAGGACACCTTGTATTCGAGGAGAGATATTTCTCTTTCGCCTACCAAAATTGATAGAAGACATTTGTGGCCAGAAAGGGAAAATGAAACATATGCAGAAGCTCCATGGTTTTTGAAAAAAAAAGAGAGCTAAACCAACTAAAAAATGTCATTCGTTCAATAAGAACACCTACTGGCTATGGGTCATCATTGGATAAAGATTTTATAGTTGATGGAAATATCACGGGATTTAAAACACTTGATTTTCATAATTTTATGAAGGTATTATATATCATCATTTAAGTTTTACTAGTAACATTAATTAAGTACTAAATATATTTTGATATTCTGTTGTGTGAGAAAAATTACTAATGAAATTTGATAAATTTGTTTGATAGCATATCATGCCATTGACAATTAAGGGGGATTCATGTCTTACTGTTGACTTAAGGAATTCCATAAGTCGATTGTTAGCATTTACAAAGTATGTGGTATGGAATGTTCATGTGTGAGAGACATAGATATATTGTATTCCATTTTAATTTTTCACTAAAGGTTCATACTAATTTACTTTTCTTATATTAGGTGGGTGACCTCAAAGGAGATCCATGAATGTGAAGTACCAAAATGGAAGAAGGAAATTGCAGAAATTGTATGTGTATTTGAGAAGGAACTCCCTAAAATTCCATTTAGTTATACACCTAGTTGACAACATTGAATTGGTGGGTATTGTATCAACAAGGTGGATGTTTTTCTTTGAGAGGTATATTAAAACTCTAAAAAGATATGTCTAACAAAAGGCACATCCAGAGGTTTGTATGGTTGAAGGGTATGTATTAAATGAAGCATTTTTCTTCCTATGGGAATTCCTTGGTAATAATTTTGAAGATGGCCCTTGCTTTTGGGATGAAGAATGAGCATCATATATTATTGATGGATAAAAACCACAATCTAATGGTGTTCAAGTAGAAATTAGTAAGTAAATTCATGATCATTGTGGTTTTTTTTCTTGCAATCATTAATTTTCTCTGTAATTTATTTTTCAAATTAACAACATAACATTTGGACTTTGAAATAAACGTGTTGACATGTAATAGATGTAGATGAAAGTGCTATGTTTGAGAAGTTCATTCTGTACCACATGGACTTTATGAAAAAAATGGATTGATTTGTATGATAAAAAGAGAGAAGAAGTGTTAGAAGCAAGGAGACTTTCTAAGAGATCCAACCCACGAAATAATCCACTTCCCACTGATCTGCTTGGGGGTTGGAGAAAAGATTGCACAATAGAATGGGTTACTGAACAAATTCAAAATCAAATAGAAGATGCATGTATAGATTCAAACATAACAAAATATGAAATCAACATGTGTAGAGGATGTGAAATAAAGGTACAGTTGGAATTTTACAAAATGTTGTTTCCTTACACTTTTGACACTATTAACTATTTTAATATTCGTCATTATATTTGTTTTCACTGAAATAAATGGTATTTCATAGGCAAGGAAATATCATGCAATGTTGGCATATGGACGACATTATCATGTAGAAAGTGTATATGTAAAGAGAAAATCCTTTGATTGTGGCATCATGGTTGATTTCAAGCAATCCAGTCGAGCAAGCTCAAAAGATAAGAATATTATTGAAGGGAATCTACAATATGTTGGGAAAATCCAAGAAATTATTGAGTTGGATTACCGCTCTTTTAAATGTTGTATATTTAAGTGTATATGGTATGAATCATTTGAGAGGACACAAAGACATGATAACCATAGTTGATTGTTTTCTATAGATTCACCGAGGTTCCTATCAGAGGATAAGGTGTTGGACAACTGAGAGGGGGGGGGTGAATCAGTTGTTACCGTGCTTAAACAATTATGCCTATTTAAAAATCATTACAAACCTCTCAATGATAATCACAATAATGCAGGGAAGTAAGCATTTTAACATTCAACATCATTCATACATATGAGATATATAGAGACAGATATTTCATGAGGAAACCCATAAAGGGTAAAAAACTCTTTTTCTTTATATGATAAGTAATCTTTACATTCTTTACATTATCATACATATGAGATCCAACTCATTATGAGGATACAACCTCTGTTTTTGCAAGCTGCAACTTGTTGAGAGCACTAACTCTCTATTTTCTCTAGCACCCACTAGAAGGAAGCACCAACTCCTTGGTTTCTTTAGCACCAACTAGAAGGAATCACCAACTCCTTGGTTTATCTAGCACCAACTAGAAGGAAGCACCAACTCCCTATGTTGAAGCACCCACTTGAACCTCTGAGGACACCAGTCCTCCCTAGCACCTCCCTACCACCCTTAATTATGAATATGAAATACTGAAACCTATTACAGTGATATAGTGTTCAATAACAACTTACCAGTCTCATCACTGTTCTGCTACATTTCCCTGCTCTGTCTGCCTCACTATCTTCCTGCACACATGCATTGCACTTTTCATTCTTCTGCCTTTTCTTCTCTGTGCGCCATGTCCATTCAATGCACCTTTCCTCTTCTATACATTTCAGTTGTTGCACTCTAACTTCTTCTACACACATGAATCACTCCCCATAGCAACAACCCTTATCTCTTCTTTGTTCCACATTCTTATAGTCTCTGTGCTCCTTGTGCATGCAATATTCGCCATGCCTCTGCATGCTCACTCCACCCCAATATACTCCACATCGGAGAGTTTTCTCCACTTCACTCTTCCATAGCTATCCAATCTCTTGTGCGCCATGTTCTCTCTCTGTTCTGCATATTCTTCTCATTGTGAGTCCTCTGCCTGAACATCATGGTAACTCTTCAGCTTCTCTGGCAGTTTCACCTATGCATCCATCATCACTGGGTATTATTCTGAGATTCCATGCTCTGTCTACCTTAGTTTCTCTGGTAGTTGAGACTCTACGTATTCTTTGGCATAGTTGAGCTTATACTTTCTATTTCAGTTACAAAATTCAACGCTCATCCATCTGTCAATCGCCTGTATCAATAATCCTCAATCCACTGGAAGATGCCTTGAGACTCTTCATATTCTTTGGAGATCACACTCAGTCCTCTTCGAGTCCTCTGGCATAGATCATCATTTATTTTAGATGTTACACTGAGAAGTGCAAAAGTATCCCTGCGATCTTGTTCAACTTCACCTGCACCGTTGGATTGAATTCATAGAAACTTGAGTTTACTTCGCCATTTCACACTTCGACATTTCGGGATCCCCGTGGTAAATATTTCGTTACACTCCATGTACCGATCCCCAAAACTTTGAAATGGAGCTTATCTGAACTAGCTCCTTCCTTCATCTTCCGTCGATGTGACCAATGGCTACGACCACAGATTGAGCCAAAACGTGTTTCGCATTTCGGGATTTCGGCACTCCTATGGAAGAATCTCTGGTGTATTTGGCATGTTTTTTAGATAGAAGGTAGAGTATTTGTTTGTCATTGATGGCAATCATAACCTGATGATGATGAAAAAGAGAAAGTGCCAAGACCAGCAGTGCAACGATGCTTGCATGGCAGAAAATACCGAAATGCGAAAGGACAGAGTGCATGGCAGAAAATCTTGAATCAGGCACAACGAAGACTTGTGAATTCGCAATATATTCCTAACCGTCGAATCAAGGATTGATCTGGACCATTGATTAGACACAAAAAAGGTCCGTGAAGTTTTGATAAGATCTGGATCGTTGGGTCCATAGGACATGTGGTGAAAGATCGCCATTTCGCTGACTGGGAAGTCAAAGGAACGGGGTTCCCTAACCTACCGAATTCGCGAAATGCGAAACCCCGAAGTAAACTCCATTTTGGAGTTTCGTATACCGGGACTTTGAATTTCCAAAGAACACTCAACAACAAGAATGTTGAATTCACGAAATGCGAAACCCCGAATCGGAATTTTGGAAATCGGGAAATGGAGAAGTCAAAGAATATCGACATTAGGAGTCCCAAAGTGCTGAAATGTGAAATCCCGAAACAGACACGTTAGCAAACCACGTCAGCTAAGAACACGTGGCACAACTAGGCAATGATAAGTGTCAAGCTGATTCAACATTTCAGGCACATGTAAGTCATGAATTAGAGTGACACGTGGCAGTTATTCGACACGTGTCAATCCACGTGTGATGTCAACAAGTTTACATCACTTCGGACTTTTAGAAATTGGGAGATGGAGATGTCAAGAACTCCTACCATAGGAGTTCCAAAATCGAGAAATGTGAAACGCCGAAATCCCATCAACCATCCATCTCAGGGGGTTATGTGGACCGTTGATCCGACTCCCTTTCAGAGTTTCAGAAATCGGGAGATGGAGATGTCAAGAACTCCTACCATAGGAGTCCTGAAGTCATGAACCCCGAAATTGCGATATACAAAATCACGAATATATCAGGACCGTTGAATCACTTAGAGTGTGGACCGTTGATCCGACTCCATTTCGGAGCTTTGGATATCAGGACATGGAGCGTCAAGAGACTCTACCATAGGAGTGCCGAAATCCCGAAATGTCGAAATGCGAAACACATTTTGGCTCAATCTGTGGTCGCAACCATTGGTCACATCGACGAAAGATGAAGGAAGGAGCTAGTTCAGATAAGCTCTATTTCAGAGTTTTGAGGATCGGGACATGGAGTGTAACGAAATTTTTACCACGGGGATCATGAAATGTTGAAGTGCGAAATGGTGAAGTAAACACAAGTTTCTATGAATTCAATCCAACGGTGCAGGTGAAGTTGAACAAGATCACAAGGCTACTTTTGCGCTTCTCAATGTAATAGCTAAAACAAATGATGATCTCTGCCAGAGGACTTGAAGAGGACTGAGTGTGATCGCCAAAGAAGATGAAGAGTCTCAAGGCATATTCCAGTGGATTGAGGATTATTGATATAGACGATTGACAGATGGATGAGTGTTGAAATTTGTAACTGAAACAGAAAGTATAAGCTCGACTATGCCAGAGAAGATGTAGAGTCTCAACTACCAGAGAAACTAAGGCAGACATAGCAGGGAAATGTAGCAGAACAGAGATGAGAATAGTAAGCTGTCATTGAACACTATATCACTGTAATAGGTTTCAGTATTTCATATTCATAATTAAGGGTGCTAGGGAGGTGCTAGGGAGGACTGGTGTCCTCAGAGGTTCAAGTGGGTGCTTGAACACAGGGAGTTGGTGCTTCCTTCTAGTTGGTGCTAGAGAAACTAGGGAGTTGGTGCTTCCTTC
>JZKD02S0044950.1:0-22670 GCA_000966675.3 Picea glauca | reverse complement strand
ACTGCGATCAGGGAGAACAAAGGAATCCAATGGGGTAGGTACCAAATAATGGTGTTGGCAGAACCACTATAATTTTTTTTTACTTATGCAAAATTATACTCCAACCTGAAGAATATTGTAGTGATGAAATGCCTAAAATGTTAACAAGGTTGTGTATGAATTTCGCAACCAGAATGTAGGAGGCAGGGTTGCACAACAATATATCTCTTATGTTCCTTCTCTATTTTGTTTCATTTTCAAGGGTTAGGGTTTTCAATATTCCTACAGACAAGGGTTTTCCCTATGCTATAGCTCTCAGATATACATCCAGGGTCAAACAATAGTACTCGACCCAAAATTGCAGGGCACCAACTAAGGAGGATCGACTGTACCCTTAGCCATACTAGCCTATTACCCAGGTACTAGAGAGTATCTTCCTTAGTGTTTTTCTCGGTGTCACTGTAACAGTTAGGAAGTTGATCGACTGATATAGAGATGGTTTTAGGAGACTTAGGGGAATCCCGATATACCTAATGGTACATGAGAGTGATGGATGTGTACATATTATGTTTGATGTGGTATTACTTGAATGGTACCAACATGGTTTATAGAGGTTTCCAACAAGGTGAAACATTTGTTTCTAATTAACCCTGTGAAACCCTCTGTATTTCCTGTGTGTAATCTTCCCCACCGTAGTTTTACCTGTTGAACGACAAATCTCTGTACTTTTAAGATGCCAACAATACATGTCTCTACCATTAAAACAAATTCCCAAGGTTTCCATAAAGGAAAGATCTCTGATACCACTAATAAGGTACCAAATATAATATAATGAGTATAACATAAATATAACAACAAATACTAGCGGAACAACAAAATAATGAGAATAATAATACCAACAATAATACCTTTATTGAATGAAAGTAATGTTCACTTATTTCTTTGAGGGGGAAGCCTCCAACAGAGTAGGCATCTATTACGATAATTCTCAAAACAATCTTTGACATACCTTCTACTCCTATTTATTCTAATTCTATTTTCGAAAGAACATTCTAAAGGAAGATCTTTCTAAAAGCAGAAGCTTCTATTAAGTCTTCTTATATTAGACTTGTTCATGTTATTAAATAGGCCTTATTAAATAATGTCGACCTTTATTATATACTTTGCTTCCTCCTATATGAAAATATATTTAGCATTTCTTTGTTCAATCCACAAACATATGTATACAACAACATTTGTTAGCCAAAACCACAATATACAATTTCGGTAACATATGCATAGTTTTCCCCTTTTTGGTCACTAGAATTTTTTTTCTAACTTCTTGTGATCTATGCTACTCAATTAGAAAATTTGGGTGAATACCTGGAATCCTCTTTCCAATCCCTTTCAAATGATTGCTTCCTTGATCAATTCTAAGTTTTGAGTAGGAAGTTATAGTCATTTGATTATCACTTGAAAAACTCCTTCAACTAGGTGCAATTTTTAACTGTGCTTATGCATCTTTGCACCTACTCCTTTGGAAATTTAATATGATATCAATTGGGTTCCTTCATGACCATGTGTTGGACATTCTGACCAAGTTTCATCCTCATTTGAGCTCTATAATGCTAGATACATCCCACTAAAGTTTCGGGTCAATTAAGATTTTTGGCCCTGAATGTTATAGGTTCCTTTTACGCCCTTCTATACATTTTTATGTGAACATAATTTTTAATTTATATCCATGGAAGTATTCTATGGCTCAATATATTTCCATAGACTACTCCTGCGCCCGAATCTGATTCCATAACATGAAGTTATGGCCCTCGAAAGTTAATCGGGTCTCAAAATTACCCTCCACTATTTGGCTTGTATCTTCTTCATACTAGCTCTATTTAACGAATGGTTTACACCATTAGAAATATATCTTCAAGCTCTCTTATTTTATATGTAGAAAATATATTTTCTAGACGGACATACATTTTTTGTGCAATTTGGATTACTCAAAAACTTCATTTAGGCCTCCGAAATTGACCTACAAGTCAACACCTGGAAATCATTGTTAATTTTCCAGTAATTTTCACTCTTTTATGTAAATTTTGGCTGAAATATGTCGAATAGGATGCTCACATGGAACCCGAGACCACCTGGCACCTCAGAGTGGTTCCATGTCAACTTCCTAGCCACCCGATCTTGCGTCGTTGGCCTATGTCTTCTTCTTCCATCTCTCTTCCTTACCTCCACAACTCACACACTGTATATCTCAGGCCCCACCGGGCCTTGGCTACCATGTGGTGCCTTTGTATTGGTTCATGGGAATGGGAGGGACCCATCTCCACCCATTTACCTCTATGCACATATTTTCACATTAATTTGATCCAATGGTCATGGTGTAGAGGGTGTCCACGTCGATCAATGACCCTTATTGTATTGTGGCCCCCTCGACCTGCTGACCATTAACCGAGGGGGAGGGGCCACCAAAATTAACCCTATTTAATGCCCAAGTGACATGTCACACATCCATGCATTGTAACCCCCTTATCCCGTGGTTAACATAACCACCCTGGCCCCCTAAAAAATCAATGTGGGGTTGACGCGTGTCCTAGGCTCGGGGTTCCGCCAGGTAGGAAAGCAATGCTTCCATGGTGTCAATTATCATGCCACCTCACACTTTCTACTGTCTTCGTGTACCTGAAACTGTGGTAGTATACATCACATCTCCACCATGTCAACTATCACGTGGCCTCCATGTCACATTGATGTTAGCATACAAAAAAATTCCCAAATTTTTCCAAATTTTCCAAATATGCCTAATTTCCCCATTATTTTTTAGGCCTCCATTAGAGATCTGTAATTAATCTCAATAAAAATAATTATGTCCTTTTGTACATGGATTCAACACCTGTACTTTCACTTCAAATCGTCCACATCAAAATCTCCATGAATTACACTACATAATTTGGGGGTTTTGCACAATTTCACCACAGTCACTCCACAAACATGAAAATTCGGCTAACTGCAAGCCCAAATTTTCCCAATTTGAGATTTAAATTGAGGATGTTAATTCCTAGCCTCGATTATTTCAAATTAACCATGGATATTTCCCCAATTTCATTGTAATAATTCCGTCGAATAAATTGCAAACATACTCTTTTTGACATACTGTCAAAAATTTCACTTGCTTACTCCAAAAATTTCAACTATGCACTCTTTTAACTGGCCCATCCAGGCTCAGTGTTGAAACTGAATCTATAATACCACTTTGTAACATCCCCAGCCCCGATCTGGGCAATGCCACACCAAAATTTTGACCTATGATACCAATTTAATTTACTAAATAATGCTCTGCACATGAGCAGAGTTATACTAACTAACAACAAAAATTTATAAACATAGTTATAACAAACATTTCATAATAGAAATATCATAAATACAAACATAGTCATTAAAACAATGCATAAGAGACACTTATCTTATGAATAATCACCAATTGCATGTATACTTTCCATGTTCCTCCCATCCATAGAATGGAGTTCTCATAACTCTCAGCAGTGGGTCACCCTCGAGATGGGACTAAACTCCACCAGGGAAAAGGAATCCCAAGCCAAGCTAAGGACTCTTAGACAACAAAAAAAATCAGACTCAGGTTCCAACTCTAGCAAGAAACCTACAATCCCTCATCCCCCACATGTTTTTCCCACCCCAGGAAGTGTGCCCCTTCTCTTCTCAAAATTCCTTCGACTCCCCCACTTCCCTTATGGAGCTTCAACAACAGGCTAGAAAGGGAATCTTAGATCCCTGTAGCTGTAGGTTTGAACCCTAGGAATTACTTCCTAGAAGTTCTCTCACCTAGAGAGAATGCTCATGGGCCTAAAAACTCTCTTCTTCAATAACACACGGGCCTGACAACCTTCTTCTTCAATAACACATGGGCCTAACAACCTGAATCTTCCATCACATATGGGCCTGACAACCCGCCTCTTCAGGTCAATGGCTAGAAACAACTTCAATGTATAGGTAAGGCTGCAGATTACCACTCTCAAGTACGGAGGATGGAATCATGGAATGATGGATATTACACTACATACACAAATTGGATATGCATGGGTCTTATGTGACACTTGGCACATAAGGACTAACTTTGTTCCCTACATGTAATTTGTTCCCTTTCTTTGGGAACTTGGGAGAATATATTATCCCATACTTTAAAATTTTAAGGAATACAATATTCCCTTGGGATTAAGTCCCCTTAGATTATCCCCTTAATCTTAGACTCTTAGCCCCCCTTTCCATTTCTAGTGGATTTTATCCCCCCATATTCTTTTGTTGGGTCGGTCTCCAACAATGATGTATTTTTATTAATATCTGATTGTAATTTCATTTTACAATAATAGGCTAACTAGTCTTTAAGCATCTAGTCTCTTCATCCTAATAATATCATAGGCACTCAAGACCATAATATCCTGACTCACCAGCCTATAAAACATATGTACAGCCACAATTGGGGATCAACCTAGGGGTATTGCACTTTCCCAGACGCATCACATTCCAGGACAAAAGTCTTGGTGAAGTTGGGTAGTGCTAGGACATGAGTGGTGCACATAGCATATTTAAAGGCTTGGAAGGGTTGATTAGCTACTAGAGTCCAAGTGAAAACATTCTTTTTAAGAAGATCAGTGAGAGGAGCTACAAATTTTCCATAATTATGAACAAACTTGCAATAATATCTTGGTAAACCCAAGAAAACACACAATCTTTTAAGATTTTTGGGGAAAGACCAATCCTTCATAGCTTCAATTTTATTAGGATACACCCATACAGAGTCCTTGACAACAATATGACCTAGGTATTCCACTTTAGAGGTGCCAAAAGCACATTTAGAATGTTTGAGAAAAGTTTGTGCTTAAACAGGAGATGGAGAACTTGATCCACATGGATGAGATGGGATTGCCAAATTTTACTATAGATGAGAATATCATCAAAGAAAACTAAGAAAAAACGACGGAGGAAAGGACAAAAGACATGATTCATGAGACTTTGAAAAGTGGAGGGGGAATTACATAGGCCAAAGGGCATGACCAAGAACTCATAGTGACCCTCATGAGTTCTAAATGTAGTCTCGGGGATGTCTCCCTATTTCATATGTATCTGGTGGTAGCTAGAATGAAGATCAAGTTTGGTATAGTAATAAGCACCACTCAATTCATACAAAAGGTCATCAATGATAGGAATGGGAAATTCCTTTGATTGTGAGTTTGTTGAGGGCCCGACAATCAGGACACAGGTGTCAAGTGCCTTCTTTCTTGTGTACCATGACTAACAAAGAAGAATAGAGGTTGGTGCTAGGACAAATAACACTTGCTTCTAGCAATTCTTGAACAATTTTCTCAATTTCATTTTTTGGGGAACAAGGATGAAGATAAGCGTGAACATTGGGAAGAACATTGCTTGGGAATAGAGGAATGGAATGATCATGGATTCCATGGGAAGGGGGAAGTCCAATGGGAGTGTTAAAAATAACTTGGTATTGGGATAATATATATTGGAGGTCAGAGTGCATAGAAAGAGTCTCAATGACGTGAATGGAATGGAGTTGGAAATAATTCTAGACTGACCTTTTTTTATTAGTTTTCCATTCGATGGGAATTGATGATCTAAGGTGATCTTGTTGTGATTCCTTGGAACTTATATTGTTGTTCCTCTTATTGGAATTGCATGGTGAGGTTCTTAAAATACATGAGGATGGGGCCAAGAGTGCGTAACCATTTAGCACCGAGCACAATGTCACAACTTCCCATGTCAATAGAAAACATATGAGATTTCAGGTGGTATTGACCAATTTGTAGGTGCACATTTTCATAGCGCCCATGACATTTCATGGAATCGCCATTGGAAATCATGATTTGAAAATGGTTGATTGTACAGATATAGCAATTGATTTCCTAGGCAATATAATGATGAATAAAAGTACGGGTTCTATCATTGTCAATTAGGATTATGAATTTCCGATGCTTAATGTATCCAATAATATTGATGGTTTGGGGAGCAGAGAAGCTAGTGAGGGAATGTAGGGAAATTAGTGTTTCAACTTTTGGTGGATCAGAGGGAATAATAGGATCATCTTCTTGGGGTATATTTTCCACAGGGGGAACTTCAGCCTCCTCATCAACAACATCCTCATAAATGGCCATAAAAATATTAAGTTCCTTACACTTGTGCCTCGAGAAATATTTTTCATCATAATTATAACAAAGACCCTTGAGTTGTTGTTCAACCATTTCTGCCCAAGTAAATTTCTAGATCTTGAGAGGAGTGGAATGAGGGGTAGGATTGGAAGTTTTAGGGAGAGAGGAATAAAATAGGGTTTTCAGTTCTAGGGAAAGAAAACATGTTGTTCTTCCTTGGCACGTTTAGTATCTTTGACCCAAGTCTAGGGGTGAGCAATTAGGACTTGAGCTCAGATTTCATCCTTTAGGACACTAATAAATCATTCCTTGAAGAAAACATCATATATGCCCTCCATTCTAAAATCCAAATGCTCAAAGGTGATTATAAATTCTTCCACTGTTACCGACTGTTTTAACTTGGTCAAATGGCCCAAATGGTGGGTTTCGATGTCAAAGCATTCATAAAGTTTGGCCACAAATTGTGCCCAAGAAACATAGCCTTGTCATGCCTTTTTACGCAATTTCCACCACTTCTAGTGTTCAGGATCTAGATAGAGAACACCATAATGAAGTTTGACCAATTCATAAGTGATGCCATGCAAGGAGAAATAATGTTCCATTTGTGTGACCCAACCCATAGGATCCGAGCCATCGAATTTGTTCACCTTGACTCTAGGGAGACACAGTTCTCGATGAGGTTGATCAGAATGAAAGGATTGGTAATTGGATGAGTTGGCATATTCATGGTGGTAATGTTGTTCAAAGGAGGTAGAGCCCTAAAATTGACTCAATAAGTGGTTCATTTGGGCTGAGAGGGAGTCTACGGATTGTTTCACACCTTGTAGATTAGTTTTGAGGGTATCAATATCAGAGTTGAGGGTAGCAATATTGGAATTTATTTCTTGGATGGAATTCTTGTTTTGTTCATTGTTGGTGAGAAAGTTGTTGAGTTGTTGAGTGTGGGTGAGGGTCATTTGGGGAGACAAAAAATGGGCAGGTGGGTCCAAACATTTTTTTTTATAGATGAGGGGTATCATGATGGACATGGTGAAGTGAGGAATCCAATGTGATATGTGGAAAACAAGAGTGTCGGGAAGGGTGGATAGGTCCACAGAAAAAAATACTAACAAATTATAAATACCACTGCGACGAGAGAGAAGAGAGGGATTCAATCTGATAGGTGACAAATAAGGGCGCCAAGAGGAGTGGGTGGGTCCATGGGAAAAAAAGATTACAAGTGATAGGTACAACTATGACCAGGGAGAAGAGAGGAATCCAATAGGGTAAGTCCCAAATAAAGGTGTTGGAGGGACCACTATATTTTTTTTTTCTTATGCAAAGTTATACTCCGGCCTAAAGAATATTGCAATGATGAAATTCCCAAAGTGTTAATAGGAAAATTTGTGTAGGAATTTCACAACCAGAATGCAAGAGGCATGGTTGTGCGACAAGATATATCTTAGGTTCCTTCTCTATTCTGTTTCATTTTTGAGAGTTAGGGTTTTCAGGGTTCCTACAAATAAGGGTTTTCCCTGTGCTATAGCTCTTTGATATATGTGCAGGGTTGAACAATAGTAATCGACCCAATATCTCAGGGAACCAACTAAGGAGGCTCGACCATACCCTTATCCATACTACCCTATTACCTAGGTATTATAGATTATCTTCCTTAGTGTTGTTCTCGATGTCACTAGCAGTCAGGAGACTGATCGAGTGATCTAGATATGGTTTCATGATATTTAGGGGACTCCTGATATACCTAACAATACGTGGGAGTGATGGTCATGTACAAATTATGTTTGATGAGGTACTACTTGAAGGGTACCAACATGGGTTATAAAGGTTTCCAACAAGGTAAAACATTCTTTTCTAAGTAACCCCGTGAAATCGTCTGTATCTTTTGCATGTGTTCTTCCCCACCGCAGTTTTACCCATTGTTACACATCAAAATTACTCACTTCGATGATGTCTCATTGTCATTATCGCAAGTGTCTCAAGTGTCACACTTTTGTCACAAGTATCACAAAAATCATCTTGTCATCTCGCCTATGTCGCATCGTGAATGACATCATAAGAACACATGAGATACTCTCTAAGACTGGTTAAAAGAAGGAAACATATCATTTGGCGAAGAGTACAAACTTTTACCTTGATAAATTACCATCACAAAAGCATTTTTGGAGATCGACGCTCCCCTTTCTACTTGCAAGGAGCGATAACGCTCCTTGCCCTCTTAGCAGGGAGCAGTACAATGCTTTGTGGCCCACTTTGAGGGAGCGTCAAGTTGTTGAGAAAATCATGGGACAAATCCCCCTTATCTCTGAAGTCAGTTGAGAAATATCTGAGTTAGTTTGGCTCGAATCCAAGACCAAGTCTTGAGCTAAGGGGAGTTCCACAACTGATGGAGTAATATCCTCAACTTATCCCAAGAATATCTAAGGTGGTTAGGCCTCTCAAAACCTATATAAGAAGACACTAGCATAGTGAAAGCAGAGAATAATCAGTGAAAAGTATTGTCATTTTGATTGTGGATCATTTGAGAAAGGGGTTGGACAAGGAGAGCTTGGTGAAGCTGCTACATCTGTATCTACACTTTGTAAACACCTTATTTTGTTCTCATTAATACATGTGCTTGGTATGTTTCCTTCAAGATTGTGTACATTTGCATGAGCTTGTCTTTTGGATAAACATAGTTAAACTAATCATGGTAGAATATGAAGTATGCTTTGTCTTCATGGTTTATTGGATTGCAGGACTTCTTGAAAGGCTTGAGGATCCAAGCTCAACTTGGACTGAGCCAGAACAAACGTCGTAAAAAGGTACCCATACTTCCTCTTCTTTATTGAATAGTTTATCTATGTTTAAAGGAATGTCAGTGATCAAATTTGGCACTTTTCTGTCTTGGTCATAGGGGTCTAAGACCCAAGAGGGAATTCACCTGTCCGCAGGGGGATTTTCCTACAACACCCGCTGAACGACAGATCTTTGTGTTTTTAAGACATTGACAGTACATGTCTCTACCATGAATTTTTTTTCCCATAGTTTCCATAGAGGAAAGAGATCTAATACCAATTGTAAGGTACCAAATATATTATAATGAGCATAACATAAATATAACAACAAATACTAGGAGAACAACAAAATAATGAGAATATCAATACCAACAATAATACCTTTATTGAATGAAAGTAATGTTTTCTTTCTTCTTCGAGGGGGCAACCTCCAGCAGAGAAGAGCTCTATTACAATAATTCTCAAGACAATCTTTCACATACCTTCTACTCCTATTTATACTAATTCTATTTTCTAAAGAGAAATATAGAGGAAGATGTTTCTAGAAGTAGAACCTTCTATTAAGTGTTATTACATTATACTTGTTCACATTATTAAACAGGCCTTATTAACTAATGTCGACCTTTATTACATGGAAAATATATTATTCTACCTACGTGAGGGGTTAGGGAGGTTAGGTCCCTAACAACTACCCATCAACTACCAAGTGGGCCTATTCCATGATTATTGCCACATTATGTTCATTATCCCCTTGGGTACCTCCCTAGGTACCCCATATTATTCTCCCTTGGTACATTAAACCATTCAAGTCAAGTATATAATTGAGAAAAGGCTCTTAATATTGCATGTCACACATCATGCAATCATAATTAGGCAACGACTTTAGCAAATAATCATCTAGCCTTAGGCCTCCTTTCTAGGACCACATATTGTCAACAACTCCCTTATTGTAGTTATTACCATGCCTTGTTATCTTAGCACGATTCAAGACACATTACTAACACAATATTCATGATCCAAATATCATAAATAAGCATGGTATCATATAGATGCATAATCATATATATCACACATGATTCAAGTCTCCTAACATGTCAAGCGATCATAACATTGTTCATCAACACATAAATCATGCGTTTCATATATCAATAATTACAAGTTAGCACATACATATCAAGATTTCACTGCATCATCATATGTCTATATATATGATCATCATCAGATAACATCTTAACCATCATCAAAATACCAAATGGATTTCCCCAACTACTTGGGGTCAACCTCCAAACAAAACACATAGTCAAAGTCAGAAAATTAAGGCATTACACTCAGAGATGAGCACTAAATGTAATGCATTACATGTGAATACAATGGATTTATAGAGACATTATGCCTATTTCTTTATTAAAGTTGATTAAATACATAATGTATGCATTCTTGTCTTTCCTATGTATCAATATTAAAAAATGAATTAGGGTAAGGAGAAATGGTAGAAATATCCTTAGGATACTAGGTTGTTATATCTCCAATACATTATTTCCTAATAATTAAAATACACAAGCCATATCAGAATCAATGAAGGTGGTACTTGGTGAGTATGAAGAAGGTTTCTAGTGTATGGGTGGGGCTATCTCATTGTGTTGATAAGTGGCTCTAAAGTTGAGCTCTATGCAACCCATCTCTTCATGTTGTGTTAGTAGTACATACCAAGTATTAAAGACTATGCATGATCTTTTATATCAGTACTATCATGGTTGAAAGAAGTAAAAGTAACTAGACCTAAAAGGGCCCATCTCTTCATGTTGTGTTAGTATTACATACCAAGTATTAAAGACTATGCATGATCTTTTATATGAGTACTATCATGGTTGAAAGAAGTAAAAGTAACTAGACCTAAAAGGTAAAAGTAATAGTTTCAATGAGCCTAATGGTCAAGAACATGTTTAAATCCAGAGGGGATAGGGTATGTACACCTTAGTACACTTTAGAGGAGGTCTCTTATCCCACAAACAAGAGTGTTTCACACACCAATTGATGTTTGACTTGGTAATGAATCCCACAAACAAAAAGATCTTATACAAAGTTAATTATATTTAGAATCAAATCGACTAATTACCAAATATCTATATTTTTTAAGTGCTTAATTATATAAATACTAAATTCATAAAACAAAGTTCAACATGCAATTGACTAATCACCCAAAAGCTCATGAATCTTATCATTAATTTGTGTAGGAATAATTATATGGTGTAGGAAAAGACATAATTCTAAGTTCAAAATTGAGTTGACTGATTACCATAAAGCTCATTTTAATTTTATATGCTTTGTTATTTGGAGTTAGTAAAAAATAACAATAAGTTTATGAAACATTAAACGGGAACTATAAGCCTCGTACATAAAGACAAATACTAAAAACAGAAACAATGGCCCAACTACTACCAACAAGCTGTGACTTCTGAACCATGGTGATTTGGAGCTACAGGCGAACCAGGAAACCCTTGCGAACTCTGATCCTATATACCCGGCCTCCTCCTGAGCTCTTGGGAGTGGATAACTGAGCTCTTGGATACTTTACTAATACAGCTACAACGCTGGTCTGGTACCGGCTCCATTTTTCTTAGACTGTTCCTTTTTTCTTTTGTCTAGCTCTCAGACCTACAGTTTCTTCCTCTACTCTGATTGACCCAACAACACTGACCTTTCTCTTTTCTGTAACCTGATGTCCCCCTGTCGTCCTCCCTCTGGCCCGTTTTTCCTCCTTTCCTGCCTCATTTTTCTACTAGGGGGCCTACTACTGGCCGCATTGATCCTTCTATCATGGACTCACTGACAAACGACATGATGCATCCATTCGACGAGCTTATCTGGGAACAAGAGGGACTTTTCGATAAGGTGGATTCCCTCACAAAACCGCTACAAAATTTTCCCTCCAAGCCCTCCAGTTCAAACATTTCTACCGACCCCGCCAAGACTACGTTTAAACTAGCTCCGCCTACTCAGATCGACTCCATTGATTCGATAACCTTTCCATCTGACTCCAATAGATATCACCCTGATTATTCCTCCTCTCCACTTCTGCCTCGTGATGGTCACCCTACCTTTCAGGAAGCTCACTTAGCCACTAAATGACCCCGCCGTGCTACAAAAGGCCGAAAGGCGTGGAAATCGATTAGAAGATCGAAGAGACTGGTTCTTGGTGACAGTGTTGGTTTTGAAGAGATCTGCAAGATGTCCACTTGCACTCTAGTGGGTCGTTTCTCCTACAAACGATTCAGCTCACTTTCTCTGGAGGACTGGACTAAGCTAAAGTGGTTACCTCTTCTGGGCTACTCACCAGAAATCCTCTATCTTAAAAAAGGTTGGTTGAGTTTCCACTGCAAAACCTCGGAGGATGCTACCCTCCTTCTATCTTCCTCATGGGTTGACGGAGGTAGCAACCTCATGCTCAAACGCTGGAGGCTCGCTTTCAACCCGGACACTGAGTTCTTCCAACTCAGACACCTTTGGGTGCTTCTCCTTGGCCTTCCTCTTTCTCTCTGGAACGAAGGAGCTCTGACTGCTATTGCAAACTCCCTGGGTAGGCTCATTGCTCTTGACACACATTCGCACATAGGCCACTCGAGGAAGCTGGGAAGAGTCTTGGTTGAGATTGATATTACTTTTGGACTGCCGGAATCTTTGGATATCGAGTGGAGAGGCCGAATACACTTACAGAAGATGGACTTTCTCGGACTCCCATTTCGTTGCAATCTCTGCCGGGAAACTGGCCACCTCCGACGCTCCTGCCCTGGTAAGTTACCTATTGACCCCTCTGAAGACTTGGATCTTCACCTTAATCCTCCTGATTATATGAAGGCGGACCCCTCCCTTGCTTATCTGGATTCGCCCCCACAACCGCCCTCTTCTCCCCTTCCAGGACTGGCTGAATCCTCGTTGTCCAAGATGAACTTGTTATGCCCTTCTTTGTACAAGTCACTCTCCGTCGCTGAGAAGGAACGTACTAGTGGTTTTCCTTGGCTCTCTTCCCCCTACCGTGCAACGAACCCTCTCCCGGGAGTTGGGAGGACAAACTCACCCGACCCTCCTCCGACTGACACTCCCTCAGTTATCCCCACTCCTTCGCTTCACACACCCCCCCTACTCTCCTCTCCCCTGGACGTGAAACACCTTCCTCCTTCCTCCCTTTTTGAACCGGATGCAACCACTTCGATGCTTCCTGGTTTTAGTCAGCCCACTGATGAAGGCTCGACTCTACTGGTGGCGCTAAATTCCTCGTTCCCTGTTGTTGACCTTCCTGATAACATCACACATCTCCCAGTCTATCGGGGAAAAGAGCTCATTATCTCAGCCAGAGGGGCGAGTTCTTCCTCCACTCGACCCACCGAAACTGTGGAGAAAGCCTTTGCTTGGTCGAGAGGCATTGGTGCGGAGCTTTCACCACTCCAGACGCGAAGCACCAGAAAGAAAAAGGAGCTATTGAGCACAAAACAAGCTTCTTCTGTCATTCCCTCCCAGGATGGAAAGGCCCTTAGAGCAATGAAGGCCTTGGCACGATCAAAGTAATGATTGTGCTTTCTCTAAATATTCGAGGGATCGGAGGCCCCCTCAACACTGCTTCCTTCCGACGACTACTGGAGACCTCAAAGCCTGCTATTATTTTTCTCCAAGAGACCCTCACGGTGGAGCAAAAAGCCAGAGATTTCTTGCATCAATTTCGAACATCATGGGTTACATCGGTTGTTAGTTCTTTAGGTAACTCCGGTGGATTGTTGGTGGCTTGGGACCCAGATCTTTTTGAGCTGAGTCCTTACCTGACAAGGGGAGGTATACTTCTTTTAGGCCGCTCTCTAGCAACAAACCAGGCGATGGCTTTTCTAAACATCTACGGCCCTTGCACAGACAAACTGCTTTTCTGGACGCACCTAGCAAATAATGGACTTCTCTCGATTCCAAATCTCATTCTTGGAGGCGATCTTAACCTTATCCTTTCGACAGAAGAACACTGGGGAGGATCTTACTTGCCGGGACCCGCTGAAGCTTCCTACAAAGAGATCTTTGCAAATAATAATCTCATAGATGTTCATTCGATCCGTCTGACCCCTACCTGGCGTAATGGACGCGCTGGCCTTGATGCTATAGCCAGATGCCTGGATCGTTTTCTAGTGGTTGATGGCCTCCTGTCATCTTCTGTTGCGTCATATTCGTGGGTGGCGTTTCCCTTTTTTTATAATCACGCCCCTGTTCTACTCCAGTTGTTGCCTTCAACACACCGACCGACTCCTTTCAAATTCAATCACCTTTGGCTATCCACTGACAATTACTCGGACATTGTTCACTCTGTCTGGACAGATCATCGATTTCTTGCTGAAGAAAACCCACAGATCCGCCTCGTATGGAAGTTAAAAGTCCTCAAATCTAGAACGATTATGTGGCATAAGGAAAAGAAAAAAGTGGAAGGGGCCCGCCTACAGTTGCTGGAGACGCAGATCACTACGCTCTTATACAAATCTACAATCTCGGCCTTGTCTGAGGGGGAGACTGCTAGCCTTCGACAGCACGAATCACATAGAGCATCCATCCTACGCGAAGAGGAGTTTTGTTGGAGATTGCACAGCCGTGCAACCTGGCTTAAGTGTGGAGACTCAAACTCCATCTTCTTTCACAAAGTAGCCAGTTTTAATAGAAATAAAAAATCCATCTGGTCTATTGAAAGCGCGGGAGATGGTTTAATTCGTGGGTAGAAAGAACTTTTGGCTGAGGCAGCCTCCCATTTTTCTCTATTGTACAAAGCTACAAACTTCCAAAACCTTCGAGAGAAGGCCTCTACGGCTAGTCTGTTCCCTCGAATGGTTTCTGCTGAGGAAGCCACAGATCTCTTCAAGCCTGTCACACTTACTGAACTCAAAGATATCCTGTCACATTTTAAAAAAGAGCGGAGTCCTGGGCCGGATGGCTGGACCATAGAATTTTTCTTATGCTTTTTTGATCTCGTTGGAGTGGATCTTCTTCGGATGGTTGAGGAATCTCACCTCAAGGGAAAGATTGCCGGTAGCCTTAACTCTACTTTCCTGGTCCTGATACTGAAAGAAAACAACCCGCTCTCCTTTAATGACTTTCGACCGATTGCCCTGTGTAACCTTATCTATAAGGTCATTGCTAAAGTCATCTCAAATCGCATCAAGCCTTATCTAGGGAAGAGCCTCTTGGAGGGACAACTTGGTTTCTTGAAGGGCAGAAGAATTCAAGATGCTATTGGAGTTGCCCATGAGTGCATCCACAACATCAAGCAGAAAAACCAAAAAGCGTTGGTCTTGAAACTTGATCTTAAGAAAGCTTTTGACAACATTGATTGGGAGTTCTTGAGACTTATTTTACACGCAATCGGTTTCGGAGACAAACTTACAAATTGGATCTTGGCTTGTGTTACCAGTGCAAATTTTGTTGTTTTGATCAATGGCGAGGCTACATCTTTCTTCAAAAGTGAGAGGGGGCTCCGACAGGGATGCCCATTCTCCCCTTATCTCTTTATCCTGATTATGGAGGGTCTTAGCCTCCTCCTTACCAAAAGTTTCTCTGCACACCTTTTATCCGGCATAAAGGTTTCAAAGTTTATCAAGATATTTCTCCTTATGTTTGTAGACGATGTTCTCATCTTGACGAAAGCTGATCTTGCGGAATGGCTAGTAATCCAGGACATACTTCATCTCTTCTGCTTGGTCTTGGGATTATCCATCAATCAAACTAAATCCTCAGCCCACTACTGGGGAGTCTCGGCTCCTGAACTCCTCCGTTTCAAGGATCACTTTCCCTACACCTTTCTTGACCTGAAGGAGGGCTTCAGATATCTTGGTTACCAGCTGAAGATGGGAGCTTCCCTTCCCGGTGATTGGTGTCGGCTAGTTGCAACTTTTGAAAGGAAAATTGGTTTCTGGTGCAATAAGTGGTTGTCCCTGGGTGGCATATTCATCCTGATAAAAGCGGTGCTAGAAATCCTTGTTGTGTTCTGGATGACCCTGGAGCGGATTCCAAACAAGATCACCATTATTCTCCGCAGACTCGCCTTCAATTTTTTGTGGAATGGACAGGCATGTAGATGCTGATTCCACCTCTGCAGTTGGGAGACACTTTCCAAACCTCGAAGAGTGGGGGGTTGGGGTCTAAAGAACCTCTCCACCTTCAACACTGCCCTTCTAGCTAGCTCATTTTGGAGAGCAGCTACCCAGGAGAGTATCTGGCACCGAATCATTGCAGATAAGTACCTGGGCTCCCTGTCGCTTTGCAATTGGATCCGAAAGACTTCTCTGCAGCTTAAGAGGGCTTCCCCCTTCTGGAAAGGCCTGGTCGCCTCCTTGCCTGTGATCCTCCACTGGCTTCGATGGAAGCCTGGCTCTGGCAAGGAGGTTTATATTGGAAATGATATGATCCTCGGGCTGGAGGATAGCTCTCTCCTTCATTGTGCTTTCATCTTCGCTCCTTGAACATTTTGACTTTAGCACAGGCCAGAATTCCGACTAGAGTCCACGCTCTGCCGGATTACTGGATGGGATGTCGGGACCTGTCGATTAGTGGACTGTGGGCGGCTGAATGGACTCGTTACATTCATGCTATCAGAAGCGCAGGTATCTCCCTTACAGAAGAACCAGATATGCTGTTGTGGGCGGGAGGGGATGCCACGGGTACTCTCTCGGTTAAAAACTTGTACGCGGCTCTACTTAAACAAAGCTTTCATGGTGTAGACTCCTCCTGGTACTTCCAGATTTGGAACTGGACTATCCCGCTCAAGATAAAACTTTTTCTCTGGCTCGCGGGGAAAGAGAAGATACTCACTTGGGACCTGCTCCACCGGCGAGGATGGGAGGGGCCGAGTATCTGTCTACTTTGTCGTCGGGCTACTGAAGACGTCCATCACCTTTTTGTTCACTGTGTTTTTGCGAGGGGGGTCTGGACCTGCCTCCTAAATCATTTCTCGCTTCCTTTCACCTGGAGAAGCGACACCATCTCTGATTGCTTCCATTTGTGGACCTCCCAAAAATCCCCTCCATTTTGCTTGGTCGCCCATGTCTGCTGGCAATTATGGTTAGCGCGGAACAGAGTGACCTTCGAGGATCGGCCTCCTTTCCTGCTGAATATTGTGCATAGAGTTCTGACTTCCTTTCACTGGAAACAGCCTACGGTCAAACCTCACATTCACAAAGCTCTCGATTACAAGCTGCCAGATGGATACACACTCACCTATTTTGATGGTGCTGCGTAGGTTACTGGTCGTTGTGGAGCTGGAGGCTTCTTCAAAACTCACCATTCCAGGATCACAAAATGGTTTTTCAGTTGCGGTGTGGGCACAAACACTAAAGCAGAGCTCTTGGGGCTTTGGACCACACTTTTTTTAGCTTCCTCGTGGTCTATTAAACACTTAATAGTTCTGGGTGACTCGAGAGTCGTTATTGATTGGATTAACCAAAAATCCAATCTCCACTTTGTCCACATCGAATGCTGGAAACACAAAACGCTAGAGCTGTCCAAACTTTTTTTCGACATCAAATTCCATCATTTTTCTAAATCTGTCAACTGCGAAGCAGATGCACTTTCAAAGAAAGCACTAAAAGATGTGGCCGGAAGACTCTCCATTTTCCACTGTGATAGTGGAATTGAAAGTTCTACGTCCTGCATTAGTATTTTTTGATCGTGTATGCTATCCCACTTGTATGGAAAGTTTTTTTGGGTTGTTATCTGTATGGACTGCTGTCATATTTCCCACTTTTGTTTTCAGTGAGTTTTTGTATTGATCCTTCGCTGATTATGCACGGCCCATGAACCTTGGTTCATAGCATGCTGATGTCTTATTGTAAATGAATTTATACTCTTTATAAATTCGAGAAATTTTTTTCTTGTAAAAAGCTGTGACTTCTGAACAATCTAATTTTATTGGCGCGAGGTAATAACACAAGTCAAAAATCTCTCATTCTAATAAATATTTTACTCGGTTTTCGTATAGTTTCTTTTAAGTTGTAGTTTATATTTTATAAATTATTTTTTATTATTTAAAATAACCAAAAAATAAATTGATTTTTTTTTACTTATAAAAATGATTTTGATATAAATATATATTAGATGTAATATTGTATCAGTTTAGTTCTATTTTAAACTCGGATTTATTAAGCATTTATAGAGATTCAATTTAATTTGAGTAAATTTTAATTTTATTATTGTTATTTATTTTTTTATTTTTTTATCTAACTTAACATAACACTAATGTCTCAACATCTCTCTCATTTTACATAAACACGATTTTATTAATTTAAAGTTATAATTTTGACAAAAATTGCTTAGTTATCAATCATAACAAATGAAATTGAAATTTTAACAAAAATTGCTTAGTTGTTGATGATAACCAATTAAAAATCTAAACTTAAAATCTTAAACTTTTATTGTAAAAAATATCCATTATTAAAATAGAATATGCTGAACATTTACAAATCCTAAAATTATTTCTATTATATAAATGCTTCTTTAAAACAATTTCATTACTTTAAAATCTTAAGACAAAAATTGCTTAGGTGTTGATAATAACAAATAAATTGCAATTGTGTGAAAAAATTGCTTAATTGTCAATTACAACAAATTAAAAAAATGTAAAATTTTAAATTTAATAATAACAAATTAAAAAAGAAGACTTAAAATTTAAAATTTAATCTTAATAAATTAAAAAAAAAAAAAAAAAATTAAATCTTGTAAAAAATATCCATTATTAAAATATAATTTGTTTAACATTTATAAATCTTAAAATTATTTTTATTATATAAATAGATTTTTTAAATTAATTTATTAATTTAAAATTGCATTTTTGACGAAAATTGTTGAAGAACAAATGAAAATCAATTATAACAAATTACAAAAAATAGTGGGTCTAATGGTTAAGAACATGTGTTTCCTCCTAAGAGGTCAATGTATACCTCTATATAATTTGGCAATCAAATCAGTGAGTCCATGATCCCACAAACAAAGGGGTAGACTTAAATTAGCTTATTATTATTATTATTATTATTATTATTATTATAAACTTAGAATCTTAAACCTTTTTTGACAAAAATCGCTGAAGTACAAATGAAAATTAATTATAACAAATTAAAAAAAAATAGAAAGTCTAATGGTTAAGAACATGTGTTTCCTCCTAAGAGATCAATGTATACCTCTGTATACTTTAGCAGTCACTGACCTTAAATTAGATTATTATTATTATTATTATAAACTTAGAATCTTAAACCTTTTTAATTATTAATTTATAAATACTTTTCTCTATCTCTCTAAACTTTTAGGTTTTCAACTATTGTAACTTGGTAATTGTCATCAGAATTTGACAACATAATTCTGGGCTAAAGAACAATTTTACATGATTTAAATAGCTTTTTTGAATGCATAAATAGATTGAAGACCCTCATGACACACTGAATATATAATCTCAATGTATACTTTAACACATCCCACAAACAAACGGGTAGACTTGACACTGACCTTAAATTAGATTATTATTATTATTATTATTATTATTATAAACTTAGAATCTTAAACCTTTTTAATTATTAATTTTATAAATACTTTTCTCTATCTCTCAAAACATCTAGGTTTTCAACTTTCTGATAACTTCCATCTGAATTTGACAACATAATTTTGGGCTAAAAAACAATTTTACATGATTTAAATAGCTTTTTTGAATGCATAATTAGATTGAAGACCCTCATGACACACTGAATATATAATCTCAATCACTGAAATATGAAATTTTCTAAATTTCTTATCAAATTTTGAAACCAGAGAACACCTGGATATATAATCTCAACCACTGAAATATGAATTTTTCTAAATTTCCTATCGAATTTTGAAACTAGAGGACACAAGGAATATATAATCTCAATCACTTAAATATAAAATTTTCTAAATTTCTTATCAAATTTTGAAACCACAAAACACTCAGAATATATAATCTCAACCACTGAAATATGATTTTTTCTAAATTTCCTATAGAATTTTTAAATGAGAGGACACCAGGAATATATAATCTCAATCAGTGAAATATGAAATTTTCTAAATTTTTCTAAATTTCCTATCGAATTTTGAAACGAGAGGACACCAGGAATATATAATCTCAATCACTGAAATATGAAATTTTCTAAAATCAGTAAGCACCTCTCTGAAGCTGTTGCTACACCAATCAGATATGTGAGTTTGCAATCAGATATGTGAGTTTGCAAATTTCCACTGTGGTCGAGCCTTAGCGTGGAGCTGCGAGTGGGGTCCTCCTCTGAGAGCGGGGTCTTGGACTAACAAAATATGGTCACGACTCACTGCCAACTGGTGCCTGGGCCAAACCTGGGAGTGACCTGTTACCAACCAGAAGAAAGTCCAAGAGTAAAATACTAAACCCGTAAATCTCAAGGCCCAAAGGGGAAACAAGAGGTAACAGAAGAAGAGTAAAACAGTAATTTGTAAACCTCCGTTCCGTCAAACCCCAAAGGGGAAATTCAAATAAGAACGAAGATGTAAACTGGGGAATGCATTTCAGATCCCATACAATTTATACCATGTGGGAGGGCCAAAAATCTCCATGTTCTTTGGAAATCGGGCAAAGGGAAGATTGAAATCCGGCAAAGGGAAGATTATAGGTTGTAGCTACCCAGTGTTGAGTGCCCACTGCCAAACCACAAAATCGGGGTGAAATTAAACCATAAACCCCGATTTTACCAAATGGCAGGGTGAAGAAGCTATCATAAATTCCCATATTTCTAGAAATTTGGCTAATGGAAGCTTGTTCCTCCAAATTTCAGGGGCTAAATATAATTTGTTTTCCTCTATCCCTGCTAAAAACATGGGCTAACCCTGTACATGATTTTTACCCTAAAATAAATTACGGGCTAATGAAATAAGTTTAAAAAAATCACTCTAATACAAAAAATTCGCCCAATAAAAAATTAGAGGCCCCTTAATTTCGCCCATGAGCGAAATTTCGCCCCTAACATCATCTATGAACGACCTTGAGGAGTGAAAAAGTGATTTTTTCCCTATCGAAAAAATTGTGGACCAAAAAATACCCTTCCAATAGATTCAACCATTTATCTACAGCATCCACATCAATCAGTCTTTCAAATAATGGAATATCAAAATTTACTTGTACCTTGAAGGAGGTTGCATGGCCACTTGATGAATATCCTTCTCCTGTGGGAAACCGTTGAAGGATTTGCGTGAAGTTGTCCATCATTTCATTCCTTTGTCACGCGAGGGCTTCCTCGAGCAACATTTTAATAGGATCTCTTGCTCCATCATCTTTCTTTCCATCCCCCATGGGTTTTTTTCGGGCTCGGCGCGACTGATATTGTAATGGCTTGATTGGTTCGAGTCCCAACTTCTTGTACCCGGATCTTGTCGGGAACATGCATGAAGAAAAATAAATGAAGAGAAGACTGCTCTGATACCACTGATCCGGATTTAGGAGTGGAACGAACTGATTAACACACTAAATACAATAAACATAGAGACATGAAGAATACCACAAATATCCAGTGAACAATATCTTTTCTTGAATAATGAAATAGGTTGAAACTGTAAAACTGCATAACTGAAACACTTGCTTGAATGGTGGCAACTATCTCTGAGAAGCGACGTGGCTGCTACGCACATCCATCTGAGGATAATGCCTTACAATGAGGCTCCAGAGGCCTTTTTGATATTACTCATGAATGCCAAAACCCTAGACATCCAAAAACCTAACCCTAGAAGGTGAAACGCCAAAAGTCATGTGGCCCCCTATGGGTAAGTTGGTGTAAGTTGGTACCTCAACTTCCCGGGGTCGTAAATGTTTCATATGAACTCAGTTTTAGGCGCGTGATAGCCCATTGGAAAGGTCTTTCAAAGAAATACACATTCCACTGTCAAAATATGACTTCGTCTACAGTTTGACCATGGAGAGCCAAAAAAACAACGTTTAGGGCCCCAAAACGACCCTAGAAGTACAACAAGATGTGCTGACATGAAAACATACAAAATAAGTCAGTTGAATTAGGTGAGAGGCCACCAGTATCCACCTGGAGGATGTGTGGGGCTTTAGACAGCCCCAGAAGTGTAGAACCCACAATTACAAGAAGTAAAAAAGAACGTGTTGAACAAAAATGAACAAGAGGAGCAAGTTGGAATAGGTGGGTGGCCACCAATATCTACCTGGATCAACTATATTGTGCTTGGTCTAGTGATCAACAACTACCTAGAGGGTATGAGGTGTTTCAATTTTGGGGATACAACTACATGATACGACCCTCTAATATTCATGGATCAAATCTAGGCCTCTTTATTATTCAAAATGTCCATGTGGGATCTAAACATAGAAAAAATTCACAACAAACCACTAGGAAATTAATGTCATATTATGGTTCATCATATTATAGTGGTGAATGGAGAAGGCTAGAATAATATAATCCTAGCATGTCAGCATATGGTCTAAATTCAAATATGTATACACACCGTCTCCAATTGGAAAGTTGAAAATAAATGAATAGAGGTCATCTTACGTATATAGATGGACGTGCACACACACAAAAAAATATTGCAGGTTTTATAATTAGTAGTAAGGGAAGGGACCCTACCGTAAGATCAAATTGTCAATTTGTTGAAGTTATAAATGATAAAGATGGAGATATGGAAAGAGAGGTTGATATTTTGATAATGGTTGAGGCTATTATGGACCTTACCATTGGAGATGAGTTATTGA
>JZKD02S0044917.1:0-18444 GCA_000966675.3 Picea glauca | reverse complement strand
AGGTACATATTTCTTAAGCAGTGAAACATGAAACACATTATGTACAATCATAGATGCAGGTAATGCAAGCATGTATGCAACTGGCCCAATCCTTTCTAGGATCTCAAATGGCCCAAAAAATCTTGCTGCCAACTTGGCGCAACTTCCCAATTTCAGGGAACTCCTGTTAGTTTTCTCTTTCAGGAAAACATGGTCACCCACTTTAAATTCTCTATGGTTTCTGTTACTATCAGCATAACTTTTCTGCCTGTCTTGGGCATCTTTCAGATTCTATTTGATTTTTATCATTTGATCTTCCATCTCTTTGAGTAGTTCAGGTCCAACTACTATTCTGTCAGTTGGATTATCCCAGCTCACTAGAGTGTTGCACTTTCTTCCATAAAGTGCTTCGAATGGGCTCATCTTCAATGATGCATGGTACCCATTATTATAAGCGAACTCTACCAAATGTAGGTAGTCTTCCCACCTTGATGGTTTATCCATCACATACATTCTCAGCATGTCTTCTATTACTCTGTTTACTCTCTCTGTCTGTCCATCAGACTCAGGATCATACGATGTACTAAAGTTCAGATTCGTTCTGAATCCTTTGAACAATCCTTTCCATAAATTTGAAGTGAATTTTGGGTCCCTATCAGACACAATTGTCTTAGGAATTCCATGCAAGCGTGCGACTTCTTTTAAAAAGATATCAGCAACATCTGCTGCTCTGTGGGTGGTTTTCAGTGGAATAAAATGGGCAGATTTAGTAAGCTCGTCCACCACCACCATGATTGAATCGTGCTTCTTGCTTGTTTTGGGCAATCCTGTGATAAAATCCATTGTTACCATGTCTCGTTTCCATTCAGGAATAGGTAAAGGCTGCAGCAACCCTGTTGGATGCCTATGCTCTGCCTTAACCTTTTGGCACTCCATGCATCTTGTGATGTATTCTGCAATTTCTTTCTTCAAACCTAGCCAAAAATAATGGCTTCGGACTGCTCGCACAGTTTCTGATATCCCGGATGTCTAGCATAAGCCACATTATGCATCTCCTTTAGAATTGCCAGCTTCAATTCTCAGGCATTAGGTACATACACTCTGTTTTTATACAGAATTAAACCATTAGTTCCCAAAGTGTAACTTTCCTGGGTCTGTGGTCTCTCACGCTGTTGTAGCTTTGCTACAAGATTTTTGTACTGCAAATTAGCATTGGCATCTTCTAAAATTATGTCTTTCATCTCAGTCTGGTACATGCTAATGGTTGTAGCATGTAATTCATGCACTTTTCTGTTGAGTGCATCAGCCACTTTATTGTCTTTCCCTTTGATATGTTGTATATCAAAGTCATATTCGCACAGAAATTCCAGCCATCTAATTTTCCTGGCATTTAGGGTTGGCTGATCAAATAGATATTTCAGACCATTGTGGTCTGTTCTTAATTCGAATTTCTTTCCCATGAGGTAATGTCTCCATTTCCTCAATGCATGGACTATTGTTGCCAACTCTAAATCATGAGTGGCATAATTCTTTTCATTCTCTTTCATATTTCAGGATTCATAACAAATTACAGATCCCTCTAGGCTGAGAACTCCTCCCAACCCTTCCTTACACGCATCCGTGCACACTACGTAATCCTTAATTGGATCATTAATCTTTAGGATTGGAGCACTAGTGAGCAACTGCTTCAATTGATGGAAGCTGCTCTCACATTGTTCAGTCCACTCGAACTTCTTCTCCTTTCTTTGCAAGGAAGTGATAGCATGATCTATCCTTGAAAATCCGGCTATGAACCTCCTATAATAACCTGCCAGACCCATAAAATATCTAAATTATGCCACATTTCTTGGCGCTGGCCATTCTCGAATGGATTGTACCTTTTCAGGATCCACAACGATCCCCTCCTCTGATATAATGTGTCCCAAGTAATGGATCTGCTTTTGGTAAAATGAGCACTTGCTCAGTTTTGTGTAAAGTTGGTGTTCTCTCAACACCTGAAACACCATTCTAAGATGTTGTTCGTGTTGTTCCTCTGTCTTGGAGTACACCAAGATATCATCCAAGAAGACTATGATGAACTTGTCCAAATAATTTCTGAACACTCCATTCATTAAGCACATGAAGACAGCAAGCGCGTTGGACAGTCCAAATGGCACCATAGTGAACTCATAATGACCGTACCTTGTTCTGAAGGCAGTCTTGTTGATGTCTTCATATTTTATCCTCACTTGATGATATCCAGATCGAAGATCTATTTTCGAAAATACTTTCGCATCCTTCAACTGATAAAAAAGATCATCAATCCTTGGCAGAGGATATTTGTTCTTGACAGTGAATTTATTCAACTGCCGAAAGTCAATGCACAGCCTCATCGTCCCATCTTTCTTCTTCACAAATAGGACTGGGGATCCCCACGATGACACGTTGGGATGAATGTAGCCTTTATTTAATAGCTCTTCGAGTTGCAATTGCAACTCTTTCAGCTCTGGCGTACTCATCCTATAAGGAGCTTTCGAAACTGGAGCTGCTGCAGGCATCAAATTTATAGAAAAATCGATGTCCCTCTTCGGAGGTAGTCCAGGCACCTCCTGAAACACGTCCTCAAACTCTTTGATTACCCTGTGGTCTTCCAAATTTGAGATCACATCTTGGAATTCTTCTTCCACCCAGGCTGCAAATAATTGACAGCCTTTCTGGTAACATTTCTTCAGCTGCATAGCTGAGATTTCCCTCACAGCCACGACTCTGGGAATTCCTTGGACTGTTACCTAATTTCCCTCTTCGTTCAGACATATGAACCTCTTGTTTTGACAACCCAGAAGGGCATGGTGCTGGTCCAACCAGTCCATCCCAACTAAGCAATCATATGAGCCTAAAGGCACAATGTTCAATTCATCCTTAGTGCTCATTCCTTTCATGTCCACTAAACAAGACTTAACCAATTCAGTGACCTTCCTCTTGGTCCCTGTGGCTAACTGCACTAACCAAGACTTCTCATGTTTTCTCTTCGTTAGATTCAAACCTTCCACCACTCTAGGATCTACATAACTATGGCTATCCCCTTGAATCAATTAAAATAACAAGTGGTCGGTTGTTGATCATACCTTCCACTTCAATCATATGTGATTGAAATTTCGCTTGCTTATTGTCCAGGGCTATGTAGATCCTCGACATTTTGCTGCCCATATCCTCCACTGTTTCAGCTTGCTGAACAGTATGTATAGTTCTCTCTTTACCATTTTTGTGGGGAAAATCTTTGTACTTGTGGTTTCCTTGACAACCCCAACACTGAATGGGCGTCAGTCTCTATCTTTGTGCTCCCTCTTCAGTCCTTCTTGGATCTCTAAATGATGGTTGTCCCTGACGACTATTTCGGAAAAAGGAAGGCTTGTCTCCCTTCTGCCTCTGTTCTTTCTTAAACCTATTCTAGTCATCCCAAGCCTTCCAAAAGGTAGGCTTTTCTCTTTGATGTTCGTATAAGAATTTCTCCCTTGTTATCGTTTCTTCCATAGTCTTAGGATCATCATATTGAATTTTTTCACCAATAGAAGGTGGCAGTCCACTCAGGTACCTTTGAATTTTAATAGCCTTGTCTTTGATAAATGGAACATACTTCAGCAGTTCCAGAAAACTTCGTTCATACTCATCCATAGTCATACTTCCCAACTTGAGTTCGAAGAACTCCTTCATCTTTCTGTCATAGTATCTTTTAGTCAGGTATTTCTTCTCAAAATACCTCTTAAATTCCTTCCAAGTGACCTCTTTCTCTCTGATGTGCTGCACCTGCACAAACTGATCCCACCACATGGATGCTTTTCCTTTTAGTTGGTACATTGCAATCCTTCCTTCTGCATGGGTGGAATAATTCTGTAATTGGAAGTATTTCTTCATGCCAAGCAACCATGTCTCGACATCTTCTTCCCTCTTATGTTCTCCATTGAATGTTGGAGGTTTAATTTTGTTCATCTCTCCCTTCAGTTCTTCCTTTCCAGATTTTCAATGTTTTCGGGTAGGGGACGGGCTCGAACTGCTGTGTGTCTCCCTATCTGAATGTTTTTGGGAGTGACTGTGATGTCGGATACCACGCCTCGACCTACTTTTTCTCTCATGGGTTATGCGACTCTCTATCATACCTGAGTCTCTTCCCTTCTCGAGTTTTTTCTCTATTCTTTCCAGACTCTTCAAAAAATTTAAGTTTAGGGCACCCTGTCGATCTCTGACTTTCATGAGCTTTCGGCTATCATCTCAGCGAGCCTTCGCCTCTCTTTGCAATCCTTCAAGGATTTTCATTATGTGTTCTTCCTTATCCTTCTCCTTTCCATGCCCATTGGAATTCGATCCTTCGACTCCCAGGTTAACATCCTTTCCTTCCTGTTCGTCTTCTGTTTCAGGGGTAGTCTGTACCTTTCCCCACTCCATATTCGACGTTGGTTAACTGGAGTACTGCCCTCCGTTAACTCTACACACACACTGTGCAATCCAATTTAAAATTTGTCAGGACATTTAAACCTTCACAAACAATCCACAACATTTATAACTAATACGAACAAGAACGAAAGACATTTCAACTTCACAAGGTTTTCTGAGCTTTGTCTGGCTTTGTGTTTTTCGAGTCCGAAACTTCACAAGGTTTTCTGAGCAGGGTTGACCTTCCAACACCTATCCCTTACTCTGGCACCTATGGCCCACACTCCTATAGTGATCGGGAAATCGTGTGTCAGAATATCGCGATTTCTGAAGCACTTGTCCACGGACCCTTCCAAGTCCCGAACCCCAACTCTTTTAGATCCTCGGACACGCATCCCTTAAATCAAACGGCTCCGACCATGTCAGGAAATCGCGAATCGCGATTTCATTGTGCAAGAGTTTCACGACTCCGGAAACCCTGATATCCCGAACTCGGTCTCTCTGGGATCTCTCGCCACACGTCCTCTCTGATGGACAGTTCGAAGCTCCTGTCGGAATATTATGGATCGCAATTCCTGCAGTTGGGATTTCCTTACTCCTGGAATCCGCGATGAACTGAACCCCGATGGATCCCTGACTCCTTGACATGTGTCCTGCCAAGATCAATGGCTAGGATCCCTTCTCGGGATTTTGAGAATCACAATGTCTCGATTCGCTGCTTTAACAAAACCCGATGACTCTGATATCCCGATGACTTCCTGGGACTTCTCCTCTACCCATGAGGGCTTAAACCCTGTGCAACTTCTGTCAACTGGGACGGTTGACGGGTAATCCCACAGTGATATTACGACTCACGATCCTCCTGAGTTTAAACTCCTGGTGTGGTCGTAACCTCCTATGCAGTATCCAAAGGCTTTAAACCTTGTGCACATTCTCCATATCTGACGGTTACAAGGGTTCACCTTCCCTCCCGAAAAGATCTTACGGTTCTAACACCATTGGTGTAGAGACCTGTCTCCCTGTGGTCATAGATCGTACCAGCTGCAGTTTCACACCACCGCTAAACCTCTTGAGCTTAAAAACTCGTCAAGTATCTCCTTGACGCTTCGGAGAAAACCAGGGTCCGAAATTGGTCCTCCCGACTCAATTTCCCCTCGCATTCTCAGTCCAAAGACTACTCCACTGGCCCATCTAGGCTCAGTGTTGAAACCTTCGTTCTGATACCACTTTGTAGTGTACCCTTCTTGCAGTTTGAAGCTTACTCGCTCTCATATACCAATTTGTACACACTTTTTAATAATAAACACAGGCCAGTATAACCACATGCATTTAACACAATTAAACACGTTTAAATTACAGAGTAAAACATATCTTGTTACTACTATAATTAAACATTCCATACCATTTAACAATAATTCATTTACAAAGCGGAAAACATGATACATAAACAACACGGTCATGCACAACATGATTAAAGCATAATTCAAATAATTATCTTTTAAAAGCTGTAGAAATCACCAACCAAGTGCAGGCCTTCCATGAACCTCCCAACCTTAGACCACATTGTTCATCATCTCAACAGTGGGTCACCCCCGAGCTGGGACCGAGCTCCACCCCAAGGTGAGGAATCCCAGGCTAGGCTTAGGTTACGGGGAAGACAACACAGAAATATCTGGAAGGTTTCTTCCTAAAGATGCCATCTTACGCCCACTACTACTAGACCCTCATTCCCCACATGCCTGTTCCACCCGAGAGTATCCACCTTCACACGCATTGTCCATCGGTGCTAACCTCCCCCTCTGGGTCTCAGCAACAGGCCGGATCAAGAAGTCTCGGAGCCTGTAGCTGGTGTTGGACACTCTCTGAAAGAAAACACTTCCCAACAAACTCTTCCACCTGGAAAGAGTTTCTCGCAGGCCTGACAACCTGCCTCTTCCAACATCCACCACCTCCCTCACCTGGAGAGAGGTCATACACAAGCTCAACACATTCTTACTCTGGCCAGTATGCTACATGTAGACCAGCACTGCGTGACCACCACAGACAATCAGGAATACAAACTCAGGCTTTATAACTGGTTCAACAATGGCAGGTCACTTCTTATTTCTTAATCTGACAACACGGGATAGACTCATGTTTAGGTTCTTGGGAACGCGTGACAAACAATCCATGCAGGGTCAACAGAGGTTCGAATTGTTCAGACAGGAATTGTACCAGGGTATTTTAGAAGTCCACATAGGATTTTTTCGTTTTCAGGGTTGAACTAGGGTATTCTTACTGAGGTCGTATTGGTTCCACGCTCAGAGGTTTGGGTCCGAATGGAGAGAGATCCCCTCATGCGGTTCATCTCGGTGATTATATTTGCATGTACCATGGTTGACACTTGTCACCCTGGGAACTGCATGCGTTCCACAACGTGCATCCCCTTTGCACGTCCCCTCCCTTGCCAGGAACTTAGGATAAAATAATATGCACATGGATCTTTTTGGAAATAATATTAAAACATTATTCTAGGCCTAAGCCCCCTAGGCTTAGCCCCTAGGATCAACACTCAGCCCCTTTTCCACCTTTCAGCCCCTAATCCCTTGCCCACTCTGTGGACGCTCAGTCCCCCATCACTCATTCATCGTGGTCGGTCTGCACCTAGCGGGTGTTTATATTTTATTGATGTGTTGCCGACATACAGATACAAAATCCGGGCCCTTGGCCTTCAACCCTTAGGCTCTCTGGCCTAATCAAACACATAAGCCTACTGGCTTATACAAAACCTGGCTCACCATCCTATAACACATATTTACAATCTCTTTCAAATCATAGTTTACATCGGGGCTCGGCCTTGGGGACACTACACCTGTCTCCCCATGGCCATAGACCACACCAGCCTATGGTTTCATAGCATCACTATACTTCATGAGTTCTTAATAAAAAATCATCAAGTGTGTCCTTGACACTTTGGAGCAAACCTGGGTCCGAAATTGGTCCTCCTGACTCAATTTCCCCTTGCATTCTCAGTCCAAAGACCGCTCCACTGGCCCATCTAGGCTCAGTGTCGAAACCTTGGCTCTGATACCAATTTGTAGTGTCACCTTTCACTACCGAGGCTTTCAAAACCTCTCGCTAACCAATCTGTACATGGACTTTTACATAAAACATACAGAATTGTATAATCACATGCCTAACAACAAAGAGATACATTTTAATCCTCAGAATAAACATATAGTTACTGTTATAATTAGACAATCCATAGCTTTCAACAGTAATTCATTTACACAGTGGAAAACATGATAACAGATCTAGTACTGTCATGATAAAATGTGGTAAAAATATAATTAAACACTTACCTTGTGACAGTGGAGAAATCCACCAACCAAATGCAGGCCTTCCACGAACCTCCCAGCCGTAGACCGCACTGCTCCTCAACTCAACAGTGGGTCACCCCCAAGATGGGACTGAGCTCCACCCCAGGGAAAGGAATCTAGACTCAGGCTAAGGTTACAGGGAATTCAGTCACACACAACCACTAGGAAGAATGCTCTCCCAGGAATCTCCCACACTCACTGCCCACAGACCCTCATTCCCCACATGCTTGTTCCAACCTAAGAGAGTGCACCTTCTCTATCACCTGGATAGTCCTTCGGCTACCAGTCTCCCTTACCTTGGGTTACAGGAACAGACTGGACCGGAAGTCTCCAGGTTTTGTGGCAGCTATAGGGTTCATTCCAAGAGCTCTCTCCATCCTCTGTGCACTCTCTCACCTGGAGGAAGTCGCTCACAGGACAACAAGCCTCACGCAGTCTAGAACTACATGCCACAACAAACACAGGGAAAATGGACACAGGCTTCCCAAGAACCGGTTCAGCAGTCACAGAATTTTCTCATGGTCAAGATTTCAGAATAGGGCTCTACGCGCAAGCTCGGTCAGCTTTTCCTGGGCAAACAAAGACTCTTCCCCAAAATTGACATGGACATTTCGTTCAGTGAACGCACACACTATTTTTCTCTCACAGACAGACTCCACAGCTCTGAACAAGGGTAAACACGCATTCTTCAGCACCCAACACAGGCTTCCTCTCTGTAACAGACATACACGAGGTCTCTTGCAGACTGGCTCATACGGCCCCTGCTCAGGGCAGTCGGGTCGAATGGAATGCCCGAGATCTTCCTTTCTTATTTTCCCCACAACTGTTCCTTTCTATTTTATTTGCATGCGTCAGGGTGGACATTTGTCACACTGGGAACTGCATGCATTCCATCCGCATGCCTCCCTGTACACGCCTTTCCTTTTTCTAGGAACTTAGGATAAATAATATGTACATGGCTTTTTAGGAAATGATATTGAAATATTATTCTAGGCCTAAGCCCGTAGGCTTAGCCCCTAGGCTCAACACTCAACCCCTTTCCCACCTTCCAGCCCCTAGTTCCTTGCCCACTATGTGGACGCTCAATCCCCCTTCACTCATTCATCATGGTCGGTCTCCACTTGGCGATGTTTATATTTTATTGATTATTATGCATACATACAAGTACAACAGCAGGCTCCTGGCCCTCAAACACTTAGGCTTCCTGGCCTAACAAGCACATAAGCCTTCCAGCTTATACAAAACTTGGCTCACCAACCTATAGAGCACATTTACAATTCCTTGCATATATCATGATCTGTAACGAGGCTCGGCCTTGGGGACACTACAAACCCTCTCAAAAAAGAAACTACATAGGATAAAGGAAAACCCAAATTCCTCTTACCCCACTATTTTCACTCTGTCAACTGGCTCTTCATATTTTCTAGTAGTGAGGTACACCAGTCATATAATGTGGGTATCATACACTGGACTGCATAGAACATGAGTGACCTCGATGCCTGGTGCAACGAGGCCGAACTTGTGATCCTGGTCAATACAAGGACAATAATCTTCAGGCTGATATTGTTGATTGCTCGGATAGTGAGTTGACTCCCTACCTTAGGAGTCTGTGCTACATAGTGGGTGTCGATATGCTCTTCTATTTTCACCCTGCTCCCTGCTCCCCATGATTTGAAGTTTACAAACTCTCCCTGCCATGATAGACCAATCAAAAAGTAAATGTCCTCTACTTCAATTCTCAATGGTTTCCCTTCAAGATTGAAGATTTCACTCTCAAGGTCCCAGTAACCCACAAGCATCTCGAGCAACCTCATATGGGATCTCATTCCTTTGAGCACCCAAAATTTATACAAGCCACATCTCTTTAAGGCCATTTGGGCCACCGAATATCGATATACAATAGCATCGACCTCCTCGTTCTCTCTCTCTCTCCATTTGAGAACCATCTTGCCAAGGAAAAATCAAAATTTGAGTTAGAACCCTTGAAAATTATTGTTTGTGTGCATGTATGCGGTCTAATTTAATTACAATCGTGTGTAGGGATTGATATATGCTCCTTGTAGTTTACACAGGGGTGTATACCTCATTGTATACGTGACCTGGTTCAATATAGCCTGCATACACTGAAATTCACATTTTGTGCCCTCAACAACTAAAAAATTGGGACCTAATTCAAAATTTTAGTCCACTAAAATTGAAGACAAAGGGAAGTATATTTACTTGATCTATATGGTTGCTGATTTCTTTTCCTGATGCTCCCACAATATCCATTTGAATTTCAAAGGTATTTTGGTAAAATTTTCACTAGTTGGGTAAAAAATCAAAATGGTATAGTAATTTTTTATTTTGTTACTACTTATAAATTATTTTTACCCATTTTCTATAGTTTCAATCCATTTTTTCACCAAATGGACTAATATAAAGGTATATTGAGATGGTTTTTGCAACTTTAACCCAGGTTTCTTACGGATTTCAATGTTATGTCGGTCATTCGTCACCGCAGGCAGGTATTTTCATTACCCAACATATAGGATAGGTATCCACTATGTTATGCATTTTAGCATTATCCTATAACTGTCACTTTTAGGCCTTAGGTGCGAACCCATTTTTTGTGACACGGAACATTCCATATTCTCTAATTCATGTCATTATCAAGTGGTAGAAACTTACCGAACATGGGTGCCCTAGTTAGATTCCCTACTGCATTTAGTGCCCATGCAGAGATTTTTCCATAGGACTAGGAGTCTGTAATAGCTAATACATGACTTAATGTTGAACCTCATTTCTCACTCATAAACATGTGGCCTTATACCCCATGGACTCCCAAATGAGTTTAATTTAATCTCTTTTCCAAGTGTCTTTAAAAAGTGAAAAGTTTGTCGAGTGATTTGTCCCTTTCACAGTCGTTTAATTGTACTTGAACGTTTGTGAGTTTTAACTAAGCTCTTTTCCGACTCTTTATCAAAAAATGAAAATATCATCAAGTGAACTTGTCTTTTTCACACTCGTAAATTGGTTTTGAATAGATGTCTATTTGGCACAAGTTTATCCCTTTTTCACACCAAGTATACTAAAAGACATAAAAAATGACATTTTTGGCGTTAAGTTTTGATTGCATATCATGCCCTTGCTTGTAGTATTGAGCCTATAGTCGGTTCTCCCTTTGCGTTATAAATCATCTTCCTTATCATTTTTGCATCCTCAACCAAGTAGAGCCTTGTTTATATCCTTCGCAATTTGACACCCTATACCTAGGAGGAAACATTCCCTCGAGTGTCCATCTCCCACATACACTTCCCTGCATTGAGCATAGATATGTTCCATTGTTGGAACTAGTTTTTCTTACTTGTGACACTCGTTTCCTCCTATGTATCATAGCATTCATTTGTCTATGAAAAAACAAAAAAATATGGGCGAGAAGGGAGTATTTTCTCTCATTGGCAGTAGTTGTGTCGCCTTTTAACATAGGACAAAGTTATTGATTCCATTCATCATCATAATTTTGGGATTAGCATGGCCTTAGGAAGCTGAGCTCGTTATAGTGTCTTCTCTACCGACTGGTTACTCTTCCAGTCCCTATAGAGAATTTCATTGATACCTTCTGCATCTCATGGTTTCATCAACAGGTCTATGATGTCAAATTCCTCTATATGTCTCATGATCTTGTTAAAATGAAGTCTATCAACCTTTGTCGGCAACTCCTAAGAACTGATGACTTTACATGTCGGCCATACCCGAAGTTTGTCTCATAATCACATAATATCGTAGTCCTATTGTGCACCCTACCCCTACTTCCATCATTGGTAGGTAACCTTGAACCCAGGAATCAACATTTCATCATTGGTCATTGACTGGGTGGTTTCCCTTATGTTCAACGGTAAGACATATATTCACACATTGGGTTTCGTGCAGTTTCTTGGATGCCATTAGCCTTATTGGTGGTTTCCTCTCCTTTGTCAGCATTTTTCATCATCGGATTCTATTCAGAGGGTTTTTTTTTGTGTACCGCTTGCACTTGGCACACGCAAAAGACGCACAGGGTCGTTGGTTCGTGAACATGTTCTTCATCCTATTTCCACCAAATCATGAAGATCCTTCTTTGTACCTCATGCTGATTGATGAGAGATGCCTTAATGCTCTCCTTTCAGCAAGTCACTTTCCATCGACTTCATCCCATTTAATATGGAAACAGGGCCTAGAGTCTTATGAGTTCCTTGAGGCTTACAATCATTAGTGGCAGGCTCTCTCACCATCGATAGTTGGGAATACATCAACGTCTCTTAATTGATGGATTCTTCAGGTGTTCGACACCGACTCCTTTATTCACACTTGTAAGAATGTAATTGGTGCCTTGATACCTACTTTCATTATTAATAGGTTTTCTCGCATTTGTTAATGGTATACATCAATGAATGGTAATCAAACGATGTCTCATTGTGTTCTACCTCAACTCCTTTATTCACATAATGTATACTTGCACCCTTAGTGGATTGTGTAGAAGACTTGAAGACATCACTATGAGGCTGCAACTTTCTTGAGCTGTTTCTTCCTCTTCATTGGATCAGTACCTATATGACTTCAGTGATCATGGGAGGTTATATTGTACTCCATGGTATATAGATATATTCAGATCAGTTTTGAGACTGGTTCTACTAGGCCTTGTTCATAACTATGATAGTTATTGGAATGTAACCGCATTTGTATTTGCCTATCCATGGCCACAGACACTTGTTTGGTATATTTTCACATGGATCTGCAGTGTAATTGTATTGGTAGCCATGTATGCAAAGTCAGTGCAAAATGTAATGAGCAACTAGTTCGTCCAGTTGGTTCCCTACCACTCCATGTCTGGGTTGTTTATAATGTATTTCAGCCATTGTAGATACTCCTCTGACCTCACACATTAGGGGGCATCTGTTATAGAAAGATTTTCCTCACCCTGTGCAATATTTCATGGAGGGCCTTATTCCATTTCTCTATGAAGACTTAGCTTCCCCATTGATAAAATCTAGAGACAAAAATACAAATTTTTCCACTTATATGCATCTTGCACACTATACAACAAGCATATACATGAGCTGCTCCACTACAACTCGCGTACATCGAGATTTGTGCCATATAATGAAAATTAAATGTTGGGTTTCCATGTCACGACAAGAGATATATGATCCTTAGCCTTCCATATACTGGAAACGTTCTAAATTGGCCTTTTAGTTCCATTTTGAAGGATATAAATGGGCCAATTCCGAGCTATGGAAAAGGAGAAAGAATTCAACTTTGAGAGCAAAGTTACTCTGAAGAAATTATTTACTTCATATTGACTCTGCATCCCTTTGTCCTTTAAGTCTAAACACAGTGTTCGTCCCCCAATCTCTTCCCTTATTGATGGAGAAACTCATTTTCTCCCTTCTATGAGCTTGCCTTTGGTGGAGGATTGAAGTGGTGGAGGCCCAGCTAGAAGGAACTTAGTTTCTTGGTTCTGAACTGCGACGACACAAAAGTCTGTAACATTTTCAATTCTACTGATCATTTATTAATAGAAATACTCTTTTCCCATCCAATTAATATCTTGTAAATATATGAGTGGTTATCCATGGACGTATTTGTTATATATATTGATGGATTATTCTATCTAATGTGCTAATCTTTTATATTACCACCATATGCTTGGCTTGCTTGTTTGTTGAAAACTTGTTGCAGGTATATAGCTTTGGGTCAAGGTTATCCACAATGGACTTCATCGAACATCTGGACGAGGTAGGCTTATTTCTTATCCTGCTTTCACATTGGTTTATATAACATGTTTCTAAGATAGAGTTGATTTCTGCAGTCATTTCCATCTGTTACGGTTTACCTTGTCCATATAGAGATTTTCCTCGTAACATTCCTCTCCTCTCCCCTTTTTTTCTCTTTATGATTTTACATGTCCATTTTTTCATGAATACATGTGTAAAAAAATTCAATACAATCTAAGATTCCATGAAAATTCATACACAATCCACCTCCACTTCATTCCTAGTATACCATTTGTATCCACTGAAAATCCACCCCTAATGCTCAAATGACCACAGTCACCATGGCATGGATCTCTCTATTAAGACTAATATTTGATATGTAAAAATTCATGGAATAGTGTTAAAATTCATCACATCAGTTGTAGGAATATTCTAAATTCATGATCACAATTGTGGAAGAATGTGAGTAAAACTCTATCCATGTCCCTGAAATCTTGGGAAATTGGGTTGACTCATGGATCTTCTCCTATAGAAACACCATACATATATATATGCATTTGAAAATCTTGAAGCATGTGTGCGTTAATAAAGCCTCAATAATTTAGTATAGACTAGTTGGTATAGAACTAGGGATTGCATAATATCTTGTCTGTAGCCCAGATTATAATATTTTATTGAAATATTTTTTGGGGTATGGGCTCCCATGAAATCTATCATTGAACTGGCCATCCATGCCCATGGAGAAACTATTTTCTCAATCTCTCACTCACAAGATAACAACAAGACCTCAAGTTATAATATGTATCAAAGCATAAGTCACATGTATTAAGTGATTATCACCCCATGACAAACATATTTAAGGAATCAATAACATGTGTTAAATTATAGTGTATATTATTGTAATTAAAAAAACTCATCTAGTCACCAGATGCATATAATCTTACTTGTAATAAACTTTAGTTCAATAGTTAGAACATACTCTAATTAGTAAATTGTCAAGGAAATTCCATTGGAACAATTCGTGAGAATAGATATTAGAATATTTTGAAATATGATATTAGCTTGGAACTCATATTTAATATTACTATTGTAAATCTCAAAATAATGGAAATAATTGAAACCAAAATGAAATAAACAAAAAAATGAACATACCATCAACACCAATGATCACAATATGTGATGTAGGAAACTGAATATGGCATAAAACTGAACTATAAGGTGAGACCAATGTTCTACTCTTTTTTCCTCAATTATAAAACAAATTTAGAAAGAAAGGGGAACATTCTATGGAGTTTTGATATACATTGTGGCCATAATGACTACTACAAAATATTCTACCTCCTCTGTTATGCTTTAGTATCCCACTACTACATGATTTTCTCAACTACGGAATAATAAAATTCTAGAAGAATGCAACGCCTTCTATTCCTAGAATACCAACATTTAACACACCTAAATAGTTATTTAAGGTTAGGGTTATAGTTTTTTCATGAATCAACCCTTAATTAGTATTAGAGTTTGGGACCCTCTAGAATTTCTTGAAAATCCACATGTGACTAGCCCCACATGTGTGAGTCATGTCGATTGACATCGAATTGACTCTGTACCATGGTAGTCAACATGGTAGATCAACTTGTTGGAAGCATAAATTATGTACATAAACTTTTATTGATCTAATATATATACCATTGGAGATATTTCATTGTGTATAAAATAATCGAGGGTATATGAGCTAGTCCTATAAAGTTTTGATCACACAAAATGTTACTTAATACCTCAAACTAGCTCTAATAGTTTCAAAACCCTAAATCATCAATCTAAGACCTACCCTTTAAAGAAAACCTATAATCCAATTCATCTAATTTTTCCACCTATAAAATATCAATCTATATATAAATTTATATCATTACCACACATTAAGATTACTCATCATTAGTAAGATGTGGAAATCTCGGTTGTGCTAGACAAGAATAAAGTAATAATATGGGGGAGAGGAAAAACCCTAGCCACGCGCCCATGCGAGCCTCTGCTTGATCGATCCAAGACACGCTGCAGCAACGCAACCACCCAGCTACTGTGCGAACCACTACAGGATCTGATCTACAACCATGAGCGCTGAAGAGGGGGGGAAACCCCCCTCATATAGGAACATAACCGCTAACGATAGATCGGGCACGAGAGAAAAGAAACCTGCATTCGAGCCACCACAGCAAATTCGGGAACAACTCCTCGCCAAAGAACAGGGCTTTCGAAAGGAAATGGAAATAGAAGCCAACATGTCACATCCCAGAGCACCCCGAGGATGGGATCCTGGAAAATGCATCCCGCAAATGGAAAAGGCACCCAGGTACCTTATAATCTCAACCAAGGTCGGGGAGCACACTCAGTTCATGCAAGAACATGCCCTCATTGGCAAATTTTTGGGACTCTGGCCATCATAAAAGGACTTGAACAAATGGATCAAACACTGGTGGAATCCCAAAGGAGACTATGATTTTTAGCTCAGCTCGAAAGGCTTCTTCACAATCATATTATAAAACTTAGAAGACAGAGATCACATCTTTGAGAATGACCCTTACTTCTAAAACTCAGCAGGGCTATTCCTAAGGTTTTGGACAGAGCACTTCAGCCCGGATAAGGAGGAATTTACAATGGCACCCATCTGGATCTGCCTCTACTCCCTCCCACAGGAATTTTGGCTGGAGGATATTCTTATGGGAATAGGAAAGACAATCGGTCAATATGTTAAAGCCTCAAAATCCACAAAGTAACAAAAATACACTTCATACGCCCGAATATGTGTCTACATGAACATAGCTCAAGCCTTACCAGGTGCAGTGATACTGGAGTATCAGGATGAGGACTGGTCACAAACCCTGACTATGAACACATCACGTTTAGATGCAAAAAATGCCATGAACATGACCACCTGTTCTGGGACTGCCCTCTCAATCAGCAAGCTCCCAAAGCCGGTCAGAATCTGTAGAAAGATGGTTTCACAACGATCCAGACGAGGAAGAAAAATCCCCCTCAAAAGAAAACAACCAACCCCAGACCTCGGATCTTGACCAAGAACACCTATGATATACTGAGCCAACTACCTGAGGATGAGGAAATACAAGATCCACATGATGGGTCACATAAAGGAAAAGACCAGAACCCCACACTCTCCCCTTCCGGCCCAAGTAAAGAGATCAATGCATAGGAAAAAGGGGATGCAGATGGAGATACTCTAATGCAAATGGACGCCCAAGATCTCGCAGGAATCAACCTTGAGAAACTAGAGGAAGCCCTTAATAAAAAAGACTTGCAAGGCCTTCCAGAAGAACAACTTAGAAAGGTGCATAAGGTCTTCATCGATTCAACAACGGGATCCACAGCCCTCCATGGTATCACCACAGAATCAAGCTCTAGCTTCAAGAAAATACTGCGTGAGAACAAAAGAAGGGGATGAAAACCAGTACATCAACTAATCAAAGAAGCTGGAAATCTCATGATCAACTCAAGTCAAATACAGAATCTCTCAAAGGGATACCTCCACCCACACCCCTCCTCATAATGATGAAGATTATCACTTGGAACATTAGAGGACTCAATGGTAGATCCAAGCAAAGAATCCTTAGGGATTGTGTCAAGGAGGAAAGCCCAGACATTCTAATGTTACAAGAAACAAAATGTGCAGGAACGGAAGCCGAAATCATCTTCCAACGCATATGGAAAGGTTGTAACTACATCCACACAGACTCTGCGGGAGCCTCGGGGGTTTTAGCAATACTGTGGAACCCAAACCACACTATCCTTAGTGGACCCTTCTCCACTGCAGGTACCTTGTCAGCCCACTTTGAAGTAATAGGCTCAAATCAAGAGGGGACCATCACCAATGTTTACGACCCTCAAGGACAACAGGAAAAAATCAAATTTATGGAAAAGCTGACCCAAGTTAAAGTCTTGGCAAACACGCCTAACTGGATCCTAGGAGGGGAATTCAACATGATCATGTCACTGGAGGAAAAAGCAGGCGGGAGCAAAAGACTTGAGCAAGATAGTGGTAAGTTCAAAACCCTCACTAAACTATTAAAGTTAGTAGACATAGAGAACAACAATGGCACTTTCACATGGTCTAATCGCAGATCAGGGAGTCAGCATGTAGCATGCCAACTTGACCACTTTCTCGTAACAGAGGAATTGATTGAAAGAGACTTCTACATGGAAATTTTGATCCTCCCCGAAGCGGGCTCTGATCACTAGCCAATCACCCTTCAGATAGAAATAGAGTCAACACCTAAATTTAAACCTTTCCGATTTGAGAAATACTGGCTCACACACCCATATTTCCATCAGCTGGCAAAAACTTGGTGGAATCAATTTGAGGTAGACCAGGGAACCAAGATGTACAGATTTCAACAACGGCTCAAAAACTTCAAGCAAATGCTCAAACACTGGAACATAAACACTTTTGGTGATATATTCCAGGGCATTAAGGAAGCAGAGAACAGACTAGTCGAGATAGAAATAATCTTTATATCAGGGGCTAGAACTATTGAGCTCATGAAGGAAGAGGAGAAACTACAAATGCAACTGGAGAAAAGAAGAAAGCAAGAAGAAATACTATGGAGACAGAAATCCAAAGTGAAGTGGCTCAAAGAAGGGGAAAAGAATACAAAATTCTTCCACAGAACAATGATACACTGGAGACACATCAACAGAATAACACATCTAGAAGATGAGTAGGGAAATATGATCAGAGAGCATGCCTGCATCGAAGAGGAGCTCAATAGTTACTACCAGAACCTCCTCACGGAAAGCAAGGAGGACATAGATGAATCCATCACTCGAGTTACCAGTCATATTCCCTCACTAATCACCCCTGAACAAAATGTCGCTCTCATAAGGCCAATCACCCAGGAGGAGGTGGACCAGGTAGTAAAGGAAATGCCCCCAAGAAAAGCCCCAGGCCCCGATGG
>JZKD02S0044895.1:0-10909 GCA_000966675.3 Picea glauca | reverse complement strand
ACCCATGGACCCCCCTATTATGTTGCAAGTTGATCACTTCAGGGTCCAATATGGTGAGAACCCTCCTTTCTTCATGACGTTAACAATGAATGGCAAGAGCCTCAACAATTGCATGCTAGATACAGGTGCAGGTGCCAACATGATGTCACTTAAAGTCATGCGACAAGTGGGTTTGAAGGTCACACGACCTTATAGAAATGTATGTGGCTTTGAATCTAAAGCCATACCCACACACGGGGTGGTTGAGAATGTGGAAGTTTTCCTAAAGGAGTACCCGGAGAAGATAGTCCACATTGACATCGTGGTAGTTGATGTCCCAGATGTGTTGATGGGAGCAGACGATGGCCCTTCAAACTCCCCCCTGGTGGCTAACCAAAACCTATGGCTACAAGCTTGCTAGGGTACCCTGTCAATCCCCCCAACCATGGTCAAGTGGGTTAATGTAAGATCCAAGCAGTCGTCAAAAATGAAAGGAATTTGATGCATATATCTGAAGGTTATAATGATCAAATATGACACATACCATGATACCTGGACCAATTACCTCATGGAGCAAGAGTCTTCTCCGATACAAGTCCAAGTCAAAGGTGATGGATGCTATTGCTACTGACAGGACAAGTCTGATGATGAAGAAGAAAGATGGGCCCTCCAAGGCCATGCTCAGGTCAATCCTGCTCTTGGTACTCCATGTCTAGGACCTGTGGGCCTCAAGACATGATCTCCTCGTTATCCCTAGAAATCGGGGATAACATCTGGCTCCAACTCGGGGACATGTGCTCACCGTAGAGCGCATGAGAACCTCAGCATCTCTGGCGTAAACCTGCAGACCTGCTCAGACTCGAAAAGGGCATCAGTAACAAAGGTGGGGTGGTATTTCCACCCCACAAATATAATATATATATATATATGACTGAAATAAAACAATCAATATGCAAGTGAGGAAGCAAACTAACATGAAANCGAGACATGATCTCCTAGTTATCCCTAGATATCGGGGATAACATCTGGCTCCAACTCGGGGACATGTGCTCACCATAGAGCACATGAGAACCTCAGCATCTCTGGCATAAACCTGCAGACCTGCTCACACTTGACAAGAAGGCATCAGAAAAAAAAGGTGGGGTGGTATTGCCACCCCGTAAAATAATACATGTATACATATGAGATAAAACAATCAAAATGCATATAAGGAAACAAACAACAAATGCAGATGGTATAATACATGGAAATGCCTACCTACTTATACTTACCTGTATAGTAATGTCCCACCACCTTGGTGGGGTTTTAGGAGGTGTCCGCTGATGGGTAATGGGCGCCTTCTTCCTTCCAAGGTGGACAAGTAATAAGAGTTATCTACTGATTCCATTCTGACCTTGAAGGGTCCAAGCCATGATTGTGTACTTCCCTTTACATTAGTAGGCTCTCCTTTCTGAGTATCCCACATCCATACTAACTCTCCCTCCTTGTATTTTCAGATCTTGTGTTTGTTATCTCCTTGAACAACCCTAGTGTATTGTACTGAGGGAGGTGGGTGGGCTTCTGGATTAAAGGTTTCTTGCTGGGATGGATGTATCTGCACATCTTCTTCGTTCTTTGGTCTTTTTAGTATCTTCACCGTCCCTACTTCTTTGTTCTAAAACTGATCTAGGAGTTCTTGATATTCCTCTTTCTTGGGCCACTCAATCTGGTCAAATTATTCTTCCGTAGTAAATGGAATGTCTTCCAGAGAATATTCTTGAAGAGTTTGTATCACATCTTTCTGCGCTTCATTCACAGTAGGAGCAACATCTTGTACATGAGTTCCAGTTATTGGCATATTGAGTAATCGTCTAGTTGTTCCATCTTTCAGAGATAGCCGCAAAAAGGTGAGATCCATTTCAAGGGACTCGCCTATCATCTCACCGAACTTCCTAGATAAAAACATTCCCCACACATCTGGAACATCAACAACTATAATGTCTATGTGAACTGTCTTCTCGGGGAATTCTTTCAACTGTACTTCGACATTCTCAACAACACCATGTGTGGGTATTGCTTTGGATTCAAATCCACAAACGTTCCTGTAAGGCCTGGTTACTTTCAGGCCCATCTGCTGCATGACTTTGAGATACATCATGTTTGCACCAACACCTGTATCTAGCATGAAATTGTTGAGGTATTTGTTGTTCATCATGAGAGTCATGAAGAAAGGTGGGTTTTCACTGTACTGGATCCTAAAGTGGTCAGCTTGTAGCATAATCGGGGGGTCCATAGGCTCAGTCGTTCCTGAAAAGAAGGTGTTGAAGAATTCTTTAATAGAAGGGATCTTAATGGCTTCTTTTAGAGGAACATTCACATGCATCTTTGACAAAGCTCCTTCAAGGTCAAAATCAAGGGTAATATTGTCAGCTTTGGGAATTTTAGGAGGAGCAACTTCAGAAGATTTCGACTGATCACTTGTAGGTTGGTTTGGGTTCCTTCTCCAGTATACTTGGACTTCTTGCTTCTTTAGTTTTCTCATGATTCTTGGTCCAAGTTGTTAATTATTGCCAATCTTTCCTCTCTGGCTACTTCCTTTAGGGCTTGTTGATGTTCTGCATCTGTGATGTTTATTTGAGGGAAACTTGAAAAGAAGTCAAAGTTGTTGACTTGTTGTTGGCTGGCATTATAAGGACACTCATTCTCCCAATGTGCTTCACTGCATTCCAGGCACCAATGATTTTCATCAACCACATTTGTAGGGGCTAGAGTATTCGAGACTTCATTTTCATTCTTCTGCTTGTAGGTTTGATTCCCTTTTTGGAATGGCCCTTTGAATGGAGGTCTAGGTGCCTGGGTCTGGGATTTTTCAAGTCTTATGATCCGGTTCATCATTTCTTCTTGATTCTTCATGATGCTATCCATTAAGGCTTGTAGCTTACTGATATTGGTGCAGATATCTGAAGTAGGCTCAACATTGTGTACTACTTTTTGCTTGATGTCTATTTTCCCCCGAGGTTTGGAAAAGGGATCAATCTTGGATGAAAGGAGATTTCCTTCAATCTTTGTTGCAAGATCTTGGGCTTCTTGAATGGATTGAGAGTCTTTGTCTCTGAGGAGATACCCTAATTGGCCATTGAAATATCTAGTATAAATGTGAACAAGGTAATCATATTTCGGATGGTGGCTTGGGGGAATTCGTTGGAGTAAAGCTTCCAACCTGGTATGAAACTCTCGAATGGATTCATTCTCACATCTAGCAATGCCATTTAGTCGGGTGAGTAGCATGTTCGGATCTTCTTTGATACTCCACCTTCTGAGAGATATTTCCTCAAGTCTATCCATGGTCTTAATGCTTCCATCAGGCAGGCCAAGATACCAATGTCTTGCAGCATCATACAGGGTAGCAGAGAAGAGATTCATGACCAAATCCTCAGCATCATCATTAATGGGGTGAAGCTGAAAAAATGCCCAGAAGTTACTCATATGCTCTTCGACACTAGTAGCATCAGTGCCGGTAAATTTAGGCAACCACTTCTCACATTTAGGTGGCATTTTCCTAGGGTAGCCAGGTATGGCTGACATGTCTAGTGGTTTGAACAAGGTAGATGACCATTGTCTCTGATTGTTGACTGGATTTGTAGTACCGATCTGAGAAGTAGACATGTTTAAAGGAAGTCTCTTTCCAAAAAGTGACTTGACAACAGGTGAATTAGCAGGAGGCTTCCTTATGAAAGCTAGAGGAGGGTTATCGAACCTCCTTTTGGTTTGTGGAGTCACCAGATAGTTTTCCTGAAACTACCAAAGAATAGGGGGGAAAATTCTTAGTGGAGTCGCCAGGTAAGCTTGTAAGAAAAGGTCTTTGAGGCAAGGCTTACCAAAGGATTTGTCATTAAGGCAGATTGACTCAGTGTTCCCTGACAACGGTGCCAAAATGTTATCTCTCAGTTTGTATTTTAGGTCAAGTAGTCGAAGGATAAGGGTTAAACTAGCGAAACGAGGACCTACCCCACCCAATGTCACCACAATGGGGAGGTCCTTTCTATTTAGGGTGGCTAATCCCAAGGGAGACGTCCCTGGCAATCTGGGGTTTTGAAATGGAAAAGATCAAAGGATTAAGGCTAGTTTCCCCTTCACAGATTACCGCCAAGAAGATAGTCAAATGAAGAAAAACCATAGAAAAGAGGCACCTGCTTATGAGACAAGACAACAATGACACTAGTACATGCAATAGTGGTTAACACTTCATTAATTAATGACTATCAATATTTAATGTACATGAGCATAAAAAGCAGTAAATATTGATGAAGTCAATGTTTGCAATAATGACAATGGCATATAATCTCACTTGTCAATAATCACTGAATAATATAGTATCTGATGAAAATAATCAATCCCTGAATTAATCAATGCATTAAATATCATTAATTGCTCATATACAAGAAGCTGTTGCATCAGGTATGCTAGAATGGTGGGAGTGGACAATGATAGAATGGTGGGAGTGGACAATGGCTTTGTAAATCCCCCCTAGTGGCTAACCAAAACCCATGAATACAAGCTTGCTTAGGTCACCCCGTTAATCCCCCCAATCAATGGTCAAGTGAATTAGTGTAAGATCTAATCAGTTAACAAAAATGTAAGGAACCTGATGCATATATAAGAAGGTTATAAGGATCAAACATGACACATACCATGATACCTCAGACCAATTACCTCATGGAGCAAGAGTCTCCTCTGATGCAAGTCCAAGATGATGGTGATGGAAGCTGTTGCTGCTGACAAGACAAGTCTGGAGAAGAAGAAGAAGGATGGGCCCTCCAGGGCCATGCTCAGGTCAATCCTGCTCTCGGTACTCCATGTCAAGGACCTATGGGGCTCGAGACATGATCTCCTAGTTATCCCTAGATATCGGAGATAATAGGGACAATTGATGTAGAAGCTTGGTGTCTCCCATGCCAAGAACCCCATAGGGAAGATTAGTTCCCCCGACAAGACGAAGATTATCCTGACGATATAAACTTTATGATTTGTAATCTCAACGATGAACAGGTTACTAAAGAACAGATCAATGAATCCAGAAGAATAGGAGAAAGAGAGGGGAGACTCCGGGCCTTGAGTAAATTGACAGATGATCAGAAGAAGGAACGGAGGAGGAGGGAAATCCTAACCTACAGAAGAAAAAATTCTTGAGCCCCTCGATCACAGCCTGATACTCCTTTTCCATCAGCAGAAAAGTTGGCTCCACCATCTCCATCGCCAGTATGTGAGTTTCTTCCTAAGCCAACTCTTACAAATGACATTCATTTGAATATAGATGTTGCAAACATGTTTGGAAAACTGAGTATGATAGTCCTAGTGACAGAGATGTGTAAGATCCCTTCCATAAAAAGGGAAATTTTGAAAATCTTATAGGTGTCAGTCGAGAAGGAGCATCCTCCCATCATGTTAAACACTATGTATCTCGATCGACCAAGGGACAAGAACCCTCCTTTCTATATTTCAATAGGCATGAATGGCCTCTGCCTGAACAACTAAATACTTGATTCAAGGGCCTCAACAAATGTCATATCATTGAAGGTAATGAAACAACTTGGCCGAAAGAAAACCCAAACTTATGGCAATGTATGTGGTATTGATTCTAGAAAGTTCAAAGTCCTCGGGGTATATGAGGACGTTGAGGTTTTCATGATTGGCTTTCCACATATCAACATTCTCATGGACATAGTAGTCATCGACATTCCAGATGCTTGGGGGATTATTTTATCTAGGAGTTGGTCTACTGCTCTTAGGGGCTTCCTTAGCATGGATCTCACACATGCCCAAATTCCTATGGGACATTGAACTTTTCAGATACCATACAATCGAGAGAAAACTGATAGACACTTGATGGATCCTAATGGTCTTGTTTATGCCAACGAAAGCGATTATGATTTACTCCCACAGACCATTGAGTATGATTCATCTGAGATACCTTTGATGCAGGAGGACTCCATAGACACGCTTCTCCCATGGACAGATCAATACAAAGACAAACTTGCAAAATACCATGGGAAGAAGCCAGGGTCTATCCAAATTTTGAAGACAAAATATGAAAAACATGAAAGAATTGTCAAAGATACAGTCTGCACAGAGCCTCCACATGATAAGAATACAATTTGCATCGATTTCAATGAAAGAATCCTTGTGCTCATGTGGGACAAAAGAAAGGGAAAGCCCATATATGACCAAGAAGACAACAATTCTTGGCTTGGCCCTTACATCATCAGGAAGAAGTTTGACAAAGAAAGGTACTATCTGACAGCTTTAGACTAAATAAAGATGCCACTACCAGTGGATGGGTCTCTTCTCCAACCTCACATCCAGGTCACATGACTTCTTCTCAGCCCATGCCCTAGGTAAGTAAGTAAGTCATTTTTATTCACTACATTTTTCATCTTGATTTCTCATACATGTTTAGATGCATTTCATTTTCATTTTTCTCTACTTGCAATATTGATTTCATGCTTAGTTTAGAAATTTTTGAAAAAATGTCAAAATTTTCTTTTTCTAGCTTAGTTGGTTTGGATTTTGATCATATGAAAACAAGGATGAGTGGGCCATCCTACACTTGATATTTTTATGTTTCCTTCCAGGCACATGTATACCAGGAGATGTTGTAGTTCTCATGCACTCTACAACGAGCACATGTCCCCAAGTAGGAGCCAGATGTTATCCCCATTTTGTGGATAACTAAGGAGATTATGGACCCTCAGGTTGCAGATATGGAGTGTTGAGAGACTTGACTAGGAGTACCCTTTTGCACAAATGGAAAACCAACTCACCACTGCAGATGGTCACAATAATCTTTCTCTTTAAGAATATAGCAAAGGATTTTGGCTGGGTTTTCTTCCCTTGTTGAGAAGGGTTTCCCAGGATACTTTTTGTGTTCTTGTGCATGGTGTTTCTTCTTGTGATCTTGGTTGATACAACATTATTGGTTATGGTTAATTTAAATGCTAAAATGGAATGAACTTCATGCTTAACCTTTCTTATTGAAAAATCAACATGGAATTAGAGCATAGGTCTTGAAGAACCCATTGCACAAACAACTTTCAACCATTCTCTCTCTCTTCTGCAGAAACCATACGACCCTCCTAGGGTTCCCATAAAATTCATACGACCTACTCTTATAGAGGTTTTTAGCACTTGGCACTTGGATGTTGGGGATAAAAATGGAATAGGAGTGTACGTCCACCTTCAACACACCTCCGACAAGCTTTAGATCAAAATTCCGAGCATTTTGAAATTTTGGCCCTAGGATTTCTAGGGTTTCGCTAATTTCTGCAGAAATTTCATTACTAGAGTTTCTGCAACTCATTGAAGGAGCTCTTTAGCTCACCAGTGTTCTCCTATCTTTCAAAGGCTTATCGTTGTCAGTCATAAGTCCAAAAAAGCCTAAAAGTGTTGGCCTAGCCTAGCCGTTAGGTTTTCTAGCCCAATTGACAAAGGGTTGTGAAGAATCTAAAATTATGATGAACAAAAACTATGATGGAAGATAAACTTGATGGATGAAGAAACTTCAAGTTCCTAGAAGACAAGATTTCAAAGGAAGACTTATTGTAGGTGATACAAAAAGGTGTCACTACGACATACCTCCTTCATGAATATGTCAGAGGACAAAGATCATCCATGTTCTATTGGAGAAATCATATCAACACCCTCAGGTATGCACTTGTATATATATTATTTGTATCATTGTCAAGAGGGTAATTGCAGGATGAAGGAACCTTTTGCTGAAGTCTTGGATCTAGAGGGATCTCATTGCATTCAGAGGAACAACACACTGGAAGTGAAGACTCCAAGTTTAATTATTGTAATTGACAAAGGGTTCTGAAGAATCTAAAATTATGATGAACAAAAACTATGATGGAAGATAAGCTTGATGGATCAAGCAAATTCAAGTTCCTAGAAGACAAGACTTCAAAGGAAGACTTATTGTAGGTGATACAAAAAGGTGTCACTATGGCATACCTCCTTCATGAAGATGTCAAAGGACAAAGATCATCCATTCTCCATTGGAGAAATCATATCAACACCCTCAGGTATGCACTTGTATATATATTATTTTTATCATTGTCATGAGGGTAATTGCAGGAAGAAGGAACCTTTTGCTGAAGTCTTGGATCCAGAGGGATCTCAGTGCATTTAGAGGAACAACACACTGGAAGTGAAGACTCCAGGTTTGATTATTGTAATTGTCATTCCTCTAACCTATACTTCTAAAGGTTGCTACATTACAAGTAGGTGTTGTAGCTGTGAAAACAATCCTTAAATTGTTTTGATTCTAGATATATACTCATTATTCTCCTTTAGGAGATATTCTTGTTTTTGGTTCCTCTTGTTTTCTTGTTCCAGGCAGGTTAAGAACAAATGAAGATGCTTATCCTTCATAGGGAGTCAAAACTATTTGAGAAAGAGGAAGAATATAACCATCCTTGAGAAAATCAATGCAATAATGCATGATCAAAATCTTTCTATGATTCCATGGGCAGAAGCATGCATGACAAAATATATGTTCAGAAAAGGAGGCTTCACTAGACTTTGAAAAACATAACTCCCAAAATCTTCACCGGAGTGAAGCATGAGATTTAACACTTCAAGATATTTGGGTGCCCAGTGTATTTTCATGTACCCAAAGAGAAGAAGTCCAAGCTAGAACCTTCAGGGATAAAGGATACATCTATGGGATAAATAGTGAATCATTGAAGACATTCTAGATTTACATCCCTAGTTAGAGAAAGATTGATACAAGCATAGATGTTATCCTTGAAGAAGATATATTATTTCAAAGATCCAAAGAATCTCAGATGGAGATTGACAGTGAGACAATACCTTCTCCCCCTTTAGCTTTTCAGAGGGAGACAAACATTATTCCAGCTGATCTAGTTGCTCCAGTTGATATGTCCAAGAGATATTGTAGTAGGGAATAAAAGGCTTTCCTAGGCTCACTCTGCAGGAGGCAGAGAAACATACAAGCCCCTCAAGGCACATCCTGAGAAATCAAAAGAGACTTTTGAGATATCCTTTAGTCATGATCCACTTCATTAATTTTGAGCCTTCTTGTCTTGGAAAAGCAACAAGAGAACAGGTATGGAAAGATGTCATAAAGAATACCAGTATATCTTAAAACATTGATGCTCAAGATATTGTTCGAATACCAGGAGGGAAATCTATGGTAACTTAAGAAAGATATATAGCCAAAGGATTATCACAAATAGAGGGAGTCGTCTATGATGAGACACTTGATCCAGTAAGACTAATACACTTAAGTTGATGGAAGTGTTGAGAAATACAAAGAAAGATCTATAGCCAAAGGATTCTCACAAACAGAGGGAGTTGTCTATGATGAGACACTTGATCCAGTAAGCCTAATACACTTACATCCGTACTACCATCCATGAGTTGGAAACTATATCAGATGGATGGATTCTTGATGAGTTTGGGTTTCAGCAAGAGTATTGCTAATTCAAACCTATATTATTACAGTGTTGGTGACGAGAGCCTGATTTTGATGACTTATTCAGAAAGCCTTGTTGGATACAAGTTATCTTTGATTTCTAATTTTGAGATGAAGGATATGATTATGATGCACTACTTCTTGGACAAGAAGTATGACAGAGGACCGATGAGATTTTCTTAAGTCAAGAAAAATATACCGTGGAAATATTAAAGAAGTTCAGTATGACAGAATGAAAAACCATCGTGATGGATTTGAAGAAAATGAATGATGATGATTAGACAAGATTGATCGACAGTTGATTGGATCATTGATGTATATGGTTAACACTAGATCAAATTCATGCTATGTAGTGAATGTACTTAGTCAATCCATGAGTCAGTCAAAATAGACTCACTGGATAACAATAAAGCATGTATTGATATATATATGAGGCATAGTTAGATATGGCCTGAGATATGCCTCGAGTGTGAACTTGAGTTTGTAGGATATGCCAATACAGATTGAGTAGAGAGTACAGTGGACTAGAAGAGAACATCGGGTTGTTATCTTACCGTGAAGTTTACCATGATTTCCTGATGCAGCAGGAAACAAAACTTTGTGGCCTTGAGTACCACAGAAGTAGAGTATATAGCATCAAATGTGAGACATTCTTCATCAATCATCAATCATCATCAATCATCATACATTTGTGGCCTTCAACATGTTCATAACAACATCTATGTGAGACATTCTCAAGCTTACAAACCTAAGAGATGTTGATGATTACAGCTATGTGAGATATTCTCCAGCTTACAAACCTGAGGGAAAGCCCTTAAGAGTTGATGAGAAACTCCAGATGACTCTTCTATGTAATGTAGTGGGAAAGAAGATTTGTTGAGTGGACATGCCTGTGGATGAACACAGGTGAACGTGATCCTAATGGCTGAGAACTAGTGAAGAAGTGGTTTTTCTATGTAATATAGTGAGCCAGAGATATGGACATCCCTATGGATGTGCCCCTAGTGGATGAGCACTAGTGGGTGTACAAGATCCCTTGCTATATTTTTCAAGAGTTAGACCTGTCTGTAACCCTAATTGTAATGGGTACAGGTCGGCACCACCGTAATGTAATTTTTAATTGATGTAAAAGATAATTAATCTGGTCAATGTTAATTATATTATGAGATAGAGAGGTCGGCCCTATTGTGCCAATAGACACTTCTATTGACAGGTTCAATTTAGTATAAGTAAAGGTAAATTTCCCATTGAGGAAACACATCTTTTGTGTGAGTTTGGAAATTTCAGCAAGTATGCCTTCTTGGGAAAAGTGTGCACCTCTCTTGGGCGCTAGTCTTCTAGGGTTTGAGCACCCTCTTCTGTGTTAGGTTTTGTTGGTGGTGAAGGTCTTTCTCTTGAAGAATATAACAAAGGATTTTGGTTGGGTTTTCTTCCCTTGTTGAGAAGGGTTTCCCA
>JZKD02S0044884.1:15176-26115 GCA_000966675.3 Picea glauca | reverse complement strand
TATAAAGATGGTATTAAATGTTATAAGATTTGGAACCTAGAAACTAAGAAGTTTGTGTTTAGCCGAGATGTGGTATTTAGAGAAATAAAATATGTTGTCAAATAGGATGTCCTACCAAGTAAGTAAGAACCAGAGAAAATAGAATTTGATTTAAAGGATGATGAATCAGACTCTACGGAAGAACAAGAATCATAAGAAGAAGATCCTCATACTCCAATATTGAGGATATCGGTTCGGGAAAGAAGGAAACCTGAAAGGTATATTCCACCTAATTTTCGTTCAAAATTTACTTTGTCTATTACTGATGACAATCCTAGAACTGTCAAGGAGGCAGTGGATTCAGAGGATGGAAAAATATGTTAAAAGGCCATGGATGAAGAAATGGAAGCCTTGGATAAGAACGAGGCTTGGGATCTATTGGAGTTTCTGACTGGAAGAAATCCCATTGACAATAAATGGGTATTTAAAAAGAAGTTGAATGCAAAAGGAAAAGTGGAGAAATACAAATCTCGGTTAGTAGCAAAGGGTTATTCCCAGTTAACTTCTATTAGATTTATGTTATTTGTTGTTGTTGCATTTGATTTTGAAGTAGAACAGATGGATGTGAAGAAATCATTCCTACATGAGGATCTGGAAGAAGAAATCTATATGAAGCAGCTAGAAGGGTTTGTTGTGAAGGGAAAGGAGTTGGTATGCAAGTTGAAAAAGTCCTTGTATGGTTTAAAACAATCACCAAGGATGTGGTATCAAAAATTTGATACTTGTATGCTAGGAATTGGCTTCACAAGAAGTAAAGAGGATCATTGTGTGTATTTTAAATTAATTGGTGATCATTTGATTTATTTGTTCTTGTACTTGGATGACATGCTCCTAATAGGAAACAACAAGGAGATTATCCAGGATGTGAAAACTCAGTTGTCCTCTAAATTTTACATGAAGGATCTCGGTGCTGCAAATTTCATTTTGAGCATGGAAATTAAAAGAGATCAGGAAAAGACGAAACTCTAGTTAAATCGAAGAAAATATGTCGAGACAATATTGCAAAGGTTTAATATGTAGGAATGTAAACCAATCAGGTCCCTATTCATGTTGGTGTAAAGTTATTTGTGGATAAATGTCCCAAGATACATGAAGAGGAGGAGGAGATGTCTCGTGTTCCATATGCGAGTGTAGTTGGAAGTTTGATGTATGCAATGGTTTGTACTAGACCGGGCATTGCACCTGCAGTGGGAGTTTTGAGCAGGTATATGTCAAAACCAGTAAAGGAGCATTGGACAACAATAAAAAGGGTTTTCAAGTATTTGTGTGGCACTGCTAGCTATGGATTGTGCTACCAAGGAAGACTAGGATTGGACAGAGTGTTGGACATACATGGCTTTGTGTATGAAGACTGGGATGGAGATCTGGATCATAGGATATCTACAAGCAGGTATGTGTTTAACATGTTTGGAGGAGAAATTAGTTGGATGAGAAAAATACAATCTGTAGTGGAACTTCCAACTATAGAAGTTGAATACATGGAAACCACTCATGCAAGCAAGGAAATAGTATGGTTACAAAGATTGTGTTCAGGTATTGGGTTGGTACAACAAGTTGTAAGGATATATTGTGGCAGTCGGAGTGCAATTTTTCTGGTGAAGATCCTGACTTATCATTCAAAGACAAAGCATATTGATGTTCAATATCACTTTGTGAGAGACGTAGTTGAAGAAAAGAAAGTTTTGTTGATGAAGGTGGACACTTTCAAGAATGGTGTAGATTCATTAACAAAATTTGTGAGCACTGAGAAGTTCTCTTGGTGTAGAGGATCTATGGGCATTGTTGCCCTAGATTGTTGACTATGTAATCATGTAACCCCCTATATGCAAATAAAACAACAAGTGGGAGAATGTTGGGTGTGTTATATTCTTTGCACGAATAAATTTAGTTGGGTATGTGTTATATTTTTTTTCATTGTGAAACATGTCTCTTTTTTTGCCTCGTTTTTCGTGTCACCTTGATTTTCGTGTCCATTGTTGGGTGGTTTTTTGGAACATGGTTTTTGTTGATGGTTTTCTATTTCCGGTTAAGGAATTAGGGTTGTTGACTAATCCATGTCATTGGGTTAGGGTTTTGGATGTTGTTGGCTCCTATATGTATATTGTATTGTAAACAATTTATCGTGTGAATAAATATAGAATATGCTGGTTTTCCCGATTTGGGTTTCTAGAGGAAAATTCTCTATGTAATGTGTGTATTTTCCATTGTATCTTTTATGTTCTTTTACTCAAAATATATTTGCAATAAATAATTGTACAAGGTTAAAATCTACAAATAAATTCATTTAACTAACTTAAAATGTGTTATTTCATCTTCCTTTTTAACAATAGTTGTTTTAACAACATAATTCTTAACTTTTAAAAGTTATTAAAATATTTTTAACATACATTTGTGTTTAGAATTTGATGAAAATTCGTTGATAATCCAAAAAAAAAAAACATTACATAAACAACTCAATTAAATTAAAATTTATTTATAATTTTAGGGGAAAACATTTATAATTTATAATTTAAAGTAATGCACACATTATTCTTACTCACATCATCATGTGCCTCTTTGTAAATCTCTCCCAAATTGCTACATCAAATCCTCTTATCTCACTAACTAAATTTATTTAGATTTCTCATCCACCTTAAATATTTATTGATTGTTAACCAAACATAAATTTTAAAGATGAATATCTAAGTAGTTATTTGATGTCAAAAGTGTATAAATATATTTGCACTTAATCGTTTGTATTTGTGTTAATTTACTAAGTGTTTACTTGTATTAATTAGTATACATATATAGTTTTATTGGTTCTCACATAATTATATCAAGAAGTACTTTCGATAATCCAGTTTGAAAGAAATTTGCAATTTTAATTAATATACATATATAGTTTTATTGGTTCTCACATAATTATATCAAGAAGTACTTTCGATAATCCAGTTTGAAAGAAATTTGCAATTTTTTTCGTATTCAATATGAAGTTAATACATAACACTTTAAAAAAATATATTAAATAAATATAAATATACAATGTTACTCATAACCTAAACCTAAAATTTACACACATATACATACTAAGAAATTTATAAAATGTTAATACATAGTATTTTCATTAATTAAAATAAATTATTTACAATCTCTTCAACATTATAAGTATCAACAAGGATGAAGCTAATATTATAACCTAAAATTTACACACATATACATACTAAGAAATTTATAAAATGTTAATACATAGTATTTTCATTAATTAAAATAAATTATTTACATAAAATTATTTACAATCTCTTCAACATTATAAGTATCAACAAGGATGAAGCTAATATTATAACATCTTTGTTTTTATTTACGTGATTATGTTTCTATCCGCAACAACCCAAATTTGAAGAAATATTTACATCGATTAAATCTTTTTTAAATTTAAAATTAGTATGCATTTATACTAATATTTTTTTCCCAAATAAAAATTATACATAATTATAATATTATTTTTTTAATTTAAATATACAAACACATTGTGCAATGTAGTAAAAACATCTTTTACGTTTATGACTTCCATCAAATTCCAAATACTATTTTTTCATACTCTTCCTTAATTTTATGCTCACCTTAGATTCTCAACAAAGTTGTTTAAAAGTTCCTTTAACTTTATGCTTACCTGGGCTTCCCTACAAGGTTGTTTAAAAGGTCTTAATACCAATTTATTTTTCTCATAGTGTTATGTTTTCTCTTTATTTTATCTCTAGTTACTGAAATGATACGATTCATTACTTAAAAGTAATACTTCGTGTGGAATCAAGTCTATAAAATTTTGTTTTCTATTTATGATATCTAAAAACTTAAAAAGTGTGTTTATCCCTTTTCTATAGATGTCTTCCTTTTCGATGGAACTAATGATGCCCTTGGGGGAGGGGGTTTTGTATGATGGGGTTTAGTCTATAGGGTTTCTATAGCACATGAGGGTTGAGGACTAGGGTGGAAAACTTTCTTTGGTGATGCACACGAATCAGACTTGGTGGAATATAATGACGAAGATGAGGGTAGGTTAAGGTCCACCTTAAGGATTTTATGAAGATTTGGGAGTGCTTGAAGGAAATAAATGATGTATGGAATGCAGAGGTGTTGAAGGAGGTTAGGTTATTGGATTTGATAGCTAGTAGCAAGTTAGGTGATAAGAATATATGTGGGAAGTCGTTGTCAATATCATGATAATTGGAGAGTTTGGATCCCAAAACGTTGACATTAATTGCAAATGGATCACCTAAGGTATGTTAATACATGTTAGTTCGTAAGGATCCTTTGAATTCTTAGGATGCTCATCAAAGTGTTTTTTCTCCTTTCACGACACATGGTGTCTCTAAGATCCCTACATGGTGGTATTTATTGGAAGAAGAGGATGTTAAGAGTCACTTTGGAACACCACTTTCTATAGAGGAGAAAGGTGGTGAAGTTGAGACAGATACTAGGTTTGTTGTAGAGGGATATGAAGGTAAGGTTGATAGTGCTTCTCCAGGAAGGCAGAGTGTTAATCCACGTCAGGTTTTTAATCAAAAATGCATTAAACCAGACTAGGTGAAGATGGTAGTAGGCCTTGATACAAAGATATCATAGGTCAAGGGGTTAATGGCATGGTGGGTTGTTTGTAGCTTCACAGAGAATAATGTGAAGGGTGAAACCCTAAAGGGATGGTTGATAGACAAATGGATTCCAATTATATATTATATCCCAAAATTTTATATTTTGATGCATGGTTGGATTGGTTTTATTTTGAGAGGAGTTGAGGATGTGAATAAATTACTGGGGAAGGAGTGGCTTTGGGGATTGTCAAATTTGTGCAATAAACCCTAGACTCCAATATTTGATCCTCAAAGGGAACCTCCCTTTATACGAAAAATACAGGTCCTTCTACCAAGTCTCTCTTTTGTGTAGTGGAATGAAGACATTATGGTGAGAGTGGGAAATTCCATTGGGTGATTTATTTCTTTTGATGAAGGTTAGCTCGAAAAAGATGAAAGAAGGATTGCAATTTTTTTTTTTGAATTGGATCTTAGAGACTCATTTACTAGAATAATTGGAGATAATATAAGGTTCATGGAATTTTAGTCATTGAAAACTACCTTTTCTTTGAAACTACTTTTGTTTGTGTTATTTGTCATGAGGTGGGTCATTTGAAGGCCAATTGTCCATATGCTGAGAAAGGTCAAGTTTTTGGCAAAAAACATTGGATGAAGAAGAATGAGGTAAGGCTAAAAGAGGTTTCCAAAGACAAGTTAGGGTTAACATCTATTGAGGAATAGATTGACACAAATTGAATAGGATTTGTTGATGCTCAATCGATAAAGTCTCTACATCAAGATTCTACTACGTCAAAAATATTGGTTCCTATAACGTCGTCCTTTAACGAAGGTTTGTCCCATAAACCCTCTTTGTGTTCTTTGGATGAGGAATGTGGTTCCCTATTTTTTGAAGAATCTAAGGGTAACATAGTCCTAATTAAGGAAACAAGGGAGGGTCTTCCTTTATCCTTAGAAACCCCTAAAAACCTTGGTGGGGAGGGAAACATTTCGATAAGTAGATGCATAATAAGAAGAGAGTGGAGCCTTTGGGGATTGATGTTGTTCCAATCCAAGTTGTGTTGAAATTACTAAGACAACTGAGAGGGGGGGTGGATCAGTTTTTATTGTGCTTAAACAATATTATGTTTATTAAAACATTTTTTAAACTTCACCAAGTGACCATCAAGATTATACAAGATATGAACAACATAAATAATAACCATCAAGCACACATATGATATACACAGAGAAAGATTTTCATGAGGAAACCCATAAAGGGAGAAAACCTCTTCTTCTTTGAATGATAGACAATCTTTTATGTTTTGTACATCATCTATCTTTGAGCACCAACTCAAAATGAGTCTGTCACCTCTGTTTTACAAGCTGCAACTTATTGAGAGCACCAACTCTCTGGTTTCTCTAGCACCCACTAGAAGGAAGAACCAACTCCCTAAGTGTTCCAGCACCAACTGGATGGAAGCACCTACTTCCACTTATACAGGCACCAACTTGCATACAAAAAACTATGTGTTTTCCCTGGCACCCCCCTGCCACCCTGTTTTCTAGCCACAACTAGATGAAAACTACAACTTCCAGTATTCAAGAACCAACTTGAATAACAGAGGACTGCAGTCCTCCCTAGCACCTCCCTACCTCCTTGATTATAAATAAATGATTAAATAACCAAAAATACAGATATATCATTTCTTACCACTTCTTCTCTGTTCTCCAATTCTTCTCTGCTTCACTATTCTTTTGTTATGTTCATACTTGGCTTGACTTGTTGTCTCTTCCTATATGTTCTTTCTTTGTTCCTCTCATGCTCTTTGGTATGTGTACATTCTTCTCTTTCGTTCAGCTTCTATTTCTCATCTCTGAGTTTGATCTCACACTGTGCATACTGTGATTTTCCTTTCTCCCAGTTCAACTCATTTTTTGGGTGAGAACAGCCAACCTAACTCAGTCATGACGTATTTCTTTTATAAAATCCTTCCATTTAGTTACACTTTGAATCTCCAAATAAACATACAAGCAACCGAATCGCCAAGAACTATGATTCAGTTCTGCTAACTGAATCGTAACTGATCAATAGTCAGTGAAGTGCAACAGTCACCATTCGTTCAAAATGTCGATTAATCAACACTGTTGGATTAAATCCACAGAGACTTCCTGACCTTTCAAATATGTTCCTCGCGAACTTTACTTGCTCGAACTATCACCGAGCGTGTTTCTCCCACATGCCCACTGGCTGTGACCTTAGGCTAACCAAAGAGTCGTTTCGTGATTTCACGTTTCAGGTGATCAACTGTGAGTCGCCTCTATTTTCCCAACTTGCGAAACTCTGAGGTGGAGCCTACCAATGCTAGCTCCTTCCCTTCTCTTCCGCTGATGTGACCCCTGGTTGTGACCACATGTCTATTCAGAAAGTCTTATCGTGATTTTGCATGTCGGATGTTTGAATGTGAGCCAAGCCTGACTCTTCTAACTCCTTATATCCAAAATACTCTAAATCAACTGTTCACAACCCTTTGTGATCTAACAGTCCATATCTTATCACGATTTCGCGTTTCGGATGTTTGAACATGAGCCAACCCTGACTCTTATAACTCCTAATATCTGAAATACTCTATATCAATGATCCACAACCCTCTGTGATCTAACGGTCCAGATCTTATTGCGATTTCACATTTCGGATGTTTAAACATGAGCCAACCCCAACTCTTCTAACTCTCGATATCCGAAATACTCTAGATCAATGGTCCACAACCCTCTATGATCTAATGGTCCAGATCTTATCGTGATTTCATGTTTCACAACTTCAAAGGTTAAAGCACCTCCTTCCTTTGACTCTTCAGTCAATGAAATGTTGATCTCTCACCACGTGTCTTCTGGATTCAACAGCTCAGATCTCATCGTGATTTCGCGTTTCGCGGAATTGGAGGATGGCTCTCACCCATTATCCTCTTTGCAGTTATACTGGATCCAACGAATGTTGGACCTCATCGCTCAGATCCAATAGATCAGATATGTACTTCACTTCTGCGCTTCCTCTAGTCACTGGGCACTGATCTAACGGTCATCGGGTAGTCGGGATTGGTGATCCAACGACCACTGGTGTTCTTCCTCCTCAGCTTTCTGATCTCTTTGACTTAGAATATTTTCTAAGTGTTCAAAGGTCTCTACCTTCTCTCCTCCTTCGAGTCTTTCTCTTGGATCTCGGCTGCACTTCTGGAAAGCGCAAAGCACTATCTCTTCTGAGCTATGATCTCTGCTTACTGTTTTCTTCTTCACCTGAGCTTATGCTTTCTCTGTTTGCCATCATTTCCACTTTCCTTATTGTTTTTTTTCTTGTTGTAAGCATACCATCGATGTTGATGTTCTTTCCATTAATATTCTGAATGTCATCACTTTTGTTCTTTCCATCAACGACAAGCACATTCTTTTCTTGAAAAACATGCTAACAATATCCCCCTTTGGCATTGATGGCAACCCTGAAAGGCTGCACCTTGCACTGTTCTTCTTTGTTCTTCAACTGTAGCATCCAGACAATTAACCACAAATTCCACAACTTTTCTCCCCCTTTGACATCAATGTCAAAGAACACATGCTCCCCCTAAGCCATGACAATACTTTTCGAATATGAAAGAAAAAACCAGGGAAAAAATCACCAAAAATACAACATATATTCAATAAGTACTCCCCCTGACAAGGTGAACGGATTATATGAAAGAAGATATGACCCCCAACTTTTGACGAAGATATTCAAATGGTGTCACTGCTAATGGTTTAGTAAAGATATCAAATATATGTTCTGTGGAAGGAATATAATTCAACTGAACAACTCTGTTTGTAATCTGTTCTCTGAGAAAATGGTATTTGATTTGTATATGCTTAGTCTTTGAATTAAGTACAGGATTCTTGGAGACAATAATGGCATTGGTGTTATCACAGTGAATTGGAATGGGATCAATATAAGTTACCTTCAAATCTGTAAGAGTTTATATCATCCATAATAACTGAGTGCATCAAGTAGCAACAAAAATGTACTCTACCTCTGTAGTTGATAAAGAAATAGATCCATGTTTCTTACTAAGACATGCTACTAATGAGTCACCCAGAAGGAATTCACCTCCACTGTTGTTATTTCTCTCATCCACACAATTTTCCCAATCAACATCTGAATAAGTAGTTAACTGAAAATTTTGATTTCTAGGATACCACAGACCATAAGTCATTGTGCCCTTCAAGTATTTGAATATCCTTTTGAAAGCTACTAAATGACTTTGTTTGGGAGCATATTGATAACGACCTACCATTCCAATAGCTTGCATTATATTAGGATATTAGGACAGGATGTTGTGATGTACAGAAGACTGCCTATCATTGATCAATATGTTCTTTGATCAACATCAGGTGAAATGTCATCTTTACTGAGCTTGCAACCAACCACCATAGGTGTACTAACATGAGAGGAATCTTCCATCTAGAACTTTTTCAACATTTCTTTCAAATATTTTTCTTAAGAGATAAATATTCTTGCAGAACTCTGATTTACTTGTAAACCAAGAAAATATGACAATTCTCCTATCATGGACATCTCAAGCTTTGTTTTCATAGAATTAGAAAACCACTGAACATAAGAGTCATTAGTACAACAAAAAATAATGTCATCTACATAAACCAAAACAACTAATAGATCATCACCTTCAGACTTAATATATAGATTTATGTCAACAATATCTTTCTTGAACCCTTTGTCTTGTAAAAATTTATCCAATCTATAATACCAAGCTTGTGGTGCTTGTTTCAGTCCATATAAAGCCTTCTTAAGCTTGTAGACATAGTCATGATTATCTGTCAGTGAAAATACTTTAGGTTGCTCCATATATAATTCTTCTTCTAGATCTCCATTGAGAAATGTTGACTTAACATCGATATGATATCCTTTAAAGTTCTTATGGCATGAATATGCAAGAAACATCCCAATGGCTTCCAATCTTGCCACTGGAGAAAAGGTTTTATCAAAATCATGTCCTTCAACTTGTGCATACCCTTTACAGACCAATCTAGCTTTATTCTTAACAATTTGTCCTTTTTCATTCATTTTATTCTTGAACACCCATTTGGAGCCTATTACATTCTTATTTTCAGGTCTAGGAACAAGCTCCTATTAGAAAAACAGGACCATGGAGCAATAAAATAAAACAAATGCGGAAACAAGACATAGAATATACACAATACAAGAGAGACACAAATTTACGTGGTTCACCCAGTGTGGGCTACGTCCACCAGAGAAATTGCCAGGTCCTTCCTTTATTATTATCTAGCAAATGAAGGGATACAACCTACAACAAAACCCACTGTAACTTCCTCTTCTTTCTCTCATGGTCTCCTCTCTTAGAATACAATACTCGCCATAACGCATAGCCGCAATACATTTCCCTCATAACAGAGGGTTGCCTTCTAGGGAAAAAAACCCTAACATAATTTCTACTGTTAGATTCATGACCTTATAATGAACGGTCCAGATTTACAATGAAATTACAATATACATTTACAAGGCAATTTTTCCTTTGGGGGCTTCGCCCCTTAACCCCCCAGCCAGGGGGATAGGCCCCCCGGACCCCACAGAGGGGGTACCCCCCCTCTGCAGTCCCCCGTGTGGAAGAGTGTACATACTTCTAGGGTGTAAAGTCTTCATGGGGTATAAACATGGATGAAAGCAAGGACCTCTGAATCAGGAACATAATCGAGCTCCACAACCAACAATCTCCCACTTGGAGACTAATCTCAACAACTCCATCATTGTTGTATATGCTGGACTCTGAACCTTCTTGGACCTGGAAAATTTCTCATCTTCATATTCATTCTTGAAGACCAACTGGAACTGAGCAGGAACTCAGTTTCTCTCTGGTTACTCCATTTGTTAACATGTCTGCAGGATTCTGGCTAGTGTGTATCTTTTCCAACTTCAAATTTCCATCTTCCAAGGTGGATCGTATGAAGTGGTACCTCAACTGTATATTCTTAGTCTTCGAATGGAAGGCTGAGTTCTTTGCAAGATGAATTGCAGTCTCACTGTCACAGTACAACCTGCTATTCTCCTTCTTCTTTCCCAATTCCTCCATAAACCTTTGTAACCAAATCATCTCTTTACCAGCCTCTGTAGCAGGAACATACTCTGCCTCTATTGTTGAAAGTGCAACAACCTTTTGCAGTTTCGAAATCCAACTTACTTTTGTTCCACCTATAGTAAAAACATACCCTATGGTGCTCCTCCTGCTGTCTTTATCACCTGCCATATTTGAATCAACATATCCCTGTAGAAAAGTGTCTGAACCTCCAAAACATAA
>JZKD02S0044884.1:0-15166 GCA_000966675.3 Picea glauca | reverse complement strand
TACCCTTCTCACTCATGTGTCCCATCCTATGATGCCACAGTGTTGTATCCACTCTTGTAGAAGCTGAAGAGATAGAAGAGTCAGTATTACCAGTACATAAATACAATGTACCTACCTTCTCTCCTTTTTCTATCATCAATGATCCTTTGATGACCTTCCACATCTTATCTGTAAATATGGATACACAACCTTCACTTGCCAACTGCCTTGTTGAAATAAGATTTTTCCTTAAATTTAGAACATGTCTTACCTCTTTCAACAACCATTGGTTTCCATTGCGTTTCTTTATTTTTACCTTTCCCATTCCAACAATCTTGCATGGTGCATCATCACCCAAATGAACCTGTCCAAAATCACCTTGAACATAATCTAGAAAATGTTTCCTATGGGGTGCGGCATGAAATGAAGCCCCCAAATCTACTACCCAAGACTCAAAAATATTATCTACAGAAAGAATCAAAGCATCTTGTAACACATCACCTTTTACATTTGCTTCCTGAATTCTCTCATGTTGTCCATCTCTTTGTTTCTTTGGAACTCTACAATCTTTCTTCAAATGTCCTTTCTTCCCACAATTCCAACACTCTATATTTCCAAGTCTGGATTTGGATCTGCCCTTCCTAGAATTCTCGTGGTTCCCTAAGTCCTTTCCTCTATCCTTTTGTCTTCCCCTTCTCTCCATGTTCAATGCATTACCTGATGTCTCACCTGTGCTTTTCCGTTGCATTTCCTCACTAAGGATAACACCAACAACATCATCAAATTTTAAAGTATTTGAACCAGAGACAGAGTTACTTATAGCCATGACCAAGCCATTCTATCTTTCTAGCAATGAACACAAGATTATAAGAGCCCTAACCTCATCATCAAAGTCCACTTTTACAGAACTTGGTTGATTAGTAACCGTATTAAATTCATTTAAATGATCTGCAACAGACCCACCTTCTGACATATTCATATTAAATAATATCTTCATTAGAAATACCTTATTAGACGCTGAGGGTTTTTCATACAGTTTAACCAATGCGTCCATCAGATCCTTCGTTGTCTTTTCTTTCGAAATATTGAAAGCCATCGATGCTTCCAAGCTCAGCCATATCGTTCCTAGAGACTTTCTGTCAAGAATCTCCCATTCTTCATCCTTCATGGCCGTCGGCTTCTTTGCTACTCTACCCAATGGTAGGAATAGATCCTTCTGATATAAATAATGTTCCATCTGCATCTTCCATAACTGGTAGTTTTGCCCGTTAAATTTCTCGACCCTAAACTTTCCATCTTCCAACATTTCTCCCACTCGAACCAGGAACCCTCTTTTCCTGCGAGTTACCTTTCACTCTGATACTAGTTGTTAGAAAAATAGGACCGCGAAGCAATAAAATAAAACAAATGCAGAAACAAAACACAAAAGATACACAATACAAGAGAGACACGGATTTACGTGGTTCACCTAGTGTGGGCTACATCTACCAGAGAAATTGCTAGGTCCTTCCTTTATTATTATCCAACAAATGAAGGGATACAACCTACAAAAAAACCCGATGTAACTTCCTCTTCTTTCTCTCACAGTATCCTCTCTCATAATATAATACTCACCATAATGCATAGCCGCAATACATTTCCCTCATAACAGAGGGTTTCCTTCTAGGAAAAAAAACCCTAACATAATTTATACCGTTAGATCTGGGACCTTATAATGAACAGTCCAAATTTAAAATGAAATTACAATTAACATTTACAAGGCAATTTTTCCTTCCGGGGATGCTGCCCCTAAACCCCCCATCCGGGGGAATAGGCCCCCCAGACCACGCAGAGGGGGTACCCCCCCTCTGCACTCCCCCGCGTGGAAGAGTGTACATACTTATGGGGTGTAAAGTCTTCATGGGGTATAAACACGGCTGAAATCAATGACCTATGAATCAAGAACATAATCAGGCTCCACAACCAACAACTCCCAAGTATTGTTCTTCTCAATCTGACCAAGCTCTTCAATCATAGATTTAATCCAATCATCATGCTTGTTGGCTTCATAAAAAAAATTAGGTTCAATCATAGATAGGAAAGCAACATGATATTGTTCTGAGTCTTTAATCATTTTCCTTCTTGTCTGAACTCCTTTATTCATATCACCAATTATCTGATTTTCAGGATGATTCTTTCTAACAATTCTGAGAGGTGGTTTTGTTTTTGTCTTCTTAGTTGAGTCTACCTGAGTATTTGTATCTTCATATGATTCAGAGTCTTCTCTTTCTGATCCTTGGACCCGTTCATCTTCAACTTCAACTATATCTTATGTAGTTGATTCAACACTACTTACATTTCGTATCAGGATTTCTTCATCAACTTTTATGTCGATACAATCAACCAATTTATGAAACATCTTATTATATCATCTGTATCCTTTATTGTTTGTAGCATAACCTAAGAATATACCTTCATCAGCCCTGTCATCATATTTGCCAAGATTTTCATCATTATTCTTGATATAACACTTACTCCCAAAGACTTTAAAATGCTTGATTGAGGCAGGTCTTCCAAACCATAGTTCATAAGGAGTCTTGTCACTATGTGGCCTAAGATGATATTTGTTAAGAATATGTACAACTATATGAATTGCTTCTACCCAATATGTTTGAGCAATATTCCTTTCATTCATCATTGATCCTGCCATTTTCTGAACCGATCTATTCTTCCTCTCAACTACTCCATTTTGTTGTGGATTCCTTGGAATAGTGTACTCTCTTTTGATCCCATGTTTATCGCATAACTCTTTGAAGTTCCATGAACTAAACTCTCCTTCTCTATCATACCTTACTGCCTTCAATCTTTTTCCTGTTTGATTCTCAGTCAGAGCCTTAAACACTTTGAATTTTTCGAATGCTTTAAATTTTTCCTTCAAAAAGGCAACCCGTGTTAGTCTAGAATAATCATCAATAATCAACATGAAATAGTTTTATTTTCCTATACCTTCTTTCCTTGATGGTCCACATAAATCCATATGTACTAACTGGAGAGTTTTTTCTATTGAAGAAAAGTTCTTAGATTTGAACTGTGTCCGAGTAACCTTTCCTATTTGGCAAGGTTTACAAACATAATCATGTGGCTTTGATATCTTTGGAAGATCTTTTATTGCCCCACTGTTTCTAAGCTTGATTATATGATCAAAATTTAGGTGTCCAAGTTTCCTATTCCATAACCAACTTTCATCATACTTGCTTAAGTGACATTCTTCCTTTTCTTCTTTTAACACATAGACACTGTTTTCTGTTCTTATGCCTTTTGCAACCAACTGTCCTAAATTCACATATTTTATTCTACAATCTTTAGAAGTAAAAACAACTTCACATCCTCTATCACAAACTTGACTGACACTAAGTAGATTATGTTTAAGACCATCTACAAACAACACATCTTGATATTTTCCTTTTCCATTACTCACACTTACCATTCCTTTACCTTTTATTTTTCCTGGTGCATCATTTCCAAAAGTTGCATTCCCCGACTTGATTTCACTTAGAGATAGAAACTTACTTTTGTCTCCAGTCATATGTTTGGAGCATCCACTGTCAATATACCAGGGATTCTTTTGTCTTTGGGCTGATAACACTAATCCACACTCGTCATCTTCTTTCTTCTTCCAAACCTTGAAATTTCTAGCAGCGAAACTCAAATCTGGCTTATAGTTCCTTAAGAGATAGTTTGCAGCTTTATGTCCAAAATTATGACAGATGTAACATTCTGGTTCACTGAATAACATATCATAGTGATTGTTATGCTCATAATGGTTGTTATGCTTAACCTGCGTCTTTTTCCCAACCATCACATGATTTGTAGTATGTGATTGTTTGTTACTTGGTCGTCTCAATCTTTGTTGTGGCAAATAATTATTCCTTGAGTATCTTGAATTCTCATATCTAAATCTTAAAGAACAATTTACATCTTTGTGACCAAAGTTAGAACAAAAAAAACAATATCCATAGAAAAATCCTCTATACCTGGAAAAATGTCGTCTTCTTTGATTTCTTCCATGTTGATGATTTCTCTGAGCAGAAGGTGTGTTTGTGTTATTTATTTTATCTACAGATTGGATTCTGGTACTTTTTCTTTCATTTCTCCTTGGCGCCCGATTATCTTTCTTTGTTTCTGCAGAGTGGTTGTTGTCAAAGATTGTAGATTTGACAAACTTGATGGGTTCTGTGTTAATTGGCTAATCACTACTTGATCCTTCTTCATAACCCAAACCAACTTTCAACATTGGATTCCTTTCTTGATTTAGAATGGAGGTTAACCCTTCTGAGTCTTTAATACTTGACAGAATTTGGTGATACAATGCCTTAAACTTCTCCATCTCTTTTTTGATTTTTACTATTTCTTCTTCCAAAGCTTCACATCTCACTTTCTTCTCTGATAATTGTTGTTTCAGAATGTCCTCTATTTTCTTTGCCTCTTCTAACTCCACTTTTAGCAAGACAAAGTATTCATCAAGTTTTTTACCATTCTTTTCAAACTGCATCAACAACTGTTTTTGTTTTCTCTTCTTAAATCTGAGTCTGTCAATTTCTTCCAAAGCACTGATTAATTCACCTTCCATATCCACCAAAAATTCTTCGTCATTCATGTCACCTCCTGTGTTTTCATCATCAATATATCCCATAGCCATAAGCATAAAATCATTCACTTTGTCTTTGCAGGATGAATCATTATCTATGTCTTCTAAGGAATCGTCATTGTTTGCACACAAACTTTTCTTTTTACTATATTTCTTAAATTTGTATTTCTTTTCATCATTAGAGTTCTGATCCTTTTTCTTATGAGGACACTTTGATAAAAAATGACCTATCTTACCACAGTTAAAACATCTAAAGGGCATCTTGCCTTGGTATTTTCCTGATCCTTTCTTTAACCTTCTCACAATTTTTTCCTCAATATCATCTAATTCTGAATCAATATTATTGTCTTCTTTAAAAGATGCTTCTCTAGTGATGGATTTATCTTTGCTAATTCTCATTTAATATGCAGTTAGAGTTCCTAGGAGTTGATCAATAGAAAAAGTTTTAAGATCATTTAGTTCTTCTATTGTAGAAACTTTTGGATTAAATCTATCAAGCATAGATCTTAAAATCTTTTGAACTAAAAATACATCTTCAATATTCTCACCAAGACCCTTCATGGCATTCACAATCTCTTCAACTCTTAAAAAATACTTACTAACTGTTTCATCCTCGTTCATTTTTAGTTGTTCAAATTTGAATCTATATGTTTGAAGTTTGGCATCTTTTACTTTCTCATTTCCTTCATAACTGTGAATAAGTTTATCCCACGTTGCTTTGGCAGATTCAAGATGCATCACCTTAACAAAATCAACTTCAACAATTCCATTCAAGATAGAATTCATTGCCTTAGCATTGAAGATAAATTATAACCTATCATCTTTGGAAGCTAACACAACAGGCTTTATATATTCAGTCTCTACTACATCCCAAACATCGACACCTAAGGCCATTATGTAGATTCTCATTCTAACTTTCCAGAAGGAAAAATTTGTTCCATTAAACATAGGAGGATTATTGGTTGAAGTACCTTCATGACTTGTCATGTTTAAGCTTATAGATCTACCTTTAAATAAAAGGAACCCGCTCTGATACCAATTGTTGAAATTACTAAGACAACTAATAGGGGGGGTGAATCAGTTGTTACTGTGCTTAAACAATATTATGTTTATTAAAACATTTTTTAAACTTCACCAAGTGACCATCAAGATTATACAAGATATGAAAAACATAAATAATAACCATCAATCACACATATGATATACACAGAGACAGATTTTCACAAGGAAACCCATAAAGGGAGAAAACCTCTTCTTCTTCAATGATAGACAATCTTTTATGTTCTGTACATCATCTATCTTTGAGCACCAACTCAAAATGAGGCTACCACCTCTATTTTACAAGCTGCAACTTGTTGAGAGCACCAAATCTCTAGTTTCTCTAGCACCCACTAGAAGGAACTACCAACTCCCTGAGTTTTCCAACACCAATTGGATGGAAACACCTACTTCCACTTATACAGGCACCAACTTGCATACAGAAAACTCTGTGTTTTCCCTAGCACCACCCTGCCACAAACTTGCATACAGAAAACTCTATGTTTTCCCTAGCATCAACTTGAATAACAGAGGAATGCAGTCCTCCCTACCTCCCTGAGTATAAATAAATGATTGAATAATAAAAAATATAGATATATCAATTCTTACCACTTCTTCTCTGTTCTGCAATTCTTCTCTACTTCACTATTCTTTTGTTTTGTTCATACTTGGCTTGAATTGTTGTCTCTTTATATCTATTCTTTCTTTGTTCCTCTCATGCTCTTTGGTATGTGTACATTTTTCTCTCTTCACCTTTTCTATTCTGTTCAACTTTTGTTTCTCATCTCTGGGTTTGATCTCACACTGTGCATACTGTGATTTTTCTTTCTCCCAGTTCAACTCATTTTTCTAGTGAGAACAACCAAACTAACTTAGTCAAGGCATATTGCTTTTATACAATCCTTCCATTTAGTTACACTTCGAATCTCCAAAGAAATGTACAAGAAAACGAATCGCCTAAAACCCAAGAACTATGATTCAATTCTACTAACTAAATCGTAACTAATCAATAGTTTGTGAAGTGCAACAATCACCCTTCGTTCAAAATGTCGATTAATCAACACTGTCGGATTAAATCCAAAAAGACTTGCTGACCTTTCAAATATTTTCCTCGCGAACTTTACCTACTCGAACTACCACCGGGTGTGTTTATCCCACATGCCCACTGGTTGTGACCTTACGCTAACCAAAGAGTCATTTCACAATTTCGCGTTTCAGGTTATCAGCTGTGAGTCACCTCGATTTTCCAAATCACGAAACTCCAAGGTGGAGCCTAGCAATGCTAGATCCTTCCCTTCTCTTCTGCTGATGTGACCACTGGTTGTGACCACATGCATATTCAGAAAGCCTTATCACGATTTCGCATGTCGTATGTTTGAACGTGAGCCAAGCCTGACTCTTATAACTCCTAATATATGAAATACTCTAGATCAACGGTCCATAACCCTTTGTGATCTAACGATCCAGATCTTATTGCGATTTCGGATTTCGAATGTTTGAATGTTAGCCAACCCTGACTCTTCTAACTCCCGATATTCGAAATACTCTAGATCAATGGTCCACATCCCTTTGTGATCTAATGGTCCAGATCTTATCGGGATTTTGTGTTTCGAATGTTTGAACATGAGCCAACCCTGACTCTTCTAACTCCCGATATCCGAAATACTCTATATCAATGGTCCACATCCCTATGTGATCTAATGGTCCAGATCTTATCGCGATTTCGCGTTTCACGACTTCAAAGGTTAGAGCACCTCCTTCCTTTGACTCTTTAGTCAATGAAATGATGATCTCTCACCACGTGTCCTCTAGATTCAACGACTCAGATCTCATCGTGATTTCTCGTTTCACGGAATTGGAGGATGGCTTGGTACAGGTGGATATCGGTGGCCACCCACCTTTTCCAACTGGCTCAAAACAGTTTTCTAGCAATTTTGACAATTTACTATTTTTAGCAGTTTTAACTTCTGGGGCTATTTTGAGGGCCTAAATGAAGGTTTTTCAAGATCAAGATTCTCATTGATAGCCAAAGGCATCATTGAGCCCCCAAAATGAATCTACTCGAAGATACCTTTTCAACAGACTATCATATGCGTAAAACATAGACCGTATGCAAAATTTATGATGTCGGGAAGTTAATGTACTAACTTACCCAAATGGGGCCCACATGACTTTTGGCGCTTCATCTCCTAGGGTTAGGTTTTTCGATGTCTAGGGCTTTTGGCATTTTCGTTTATTGTAAAAATGCCTTTAGAGCCTCATTGTAATCATCTTCTTGCAAATGCGAGTAGTCGCCACATGTCTTCTCAAAGATAAGCTGCCACCATTCTAGCGAGTCTTTCACTCTGTATTTTTACAGTCTCTGTACATTTATTTAATTAATAGAAATCGCGTATTATTGTATATTTGTGACTCTTGTTATATTTCCGATATATCTTTGTTATATTGTTATCTCTCTTGCAATATCTCTGAATATTTCTGTGTTATATCTCCGCTCTCATTTCGTGCTGAAAATAATCTAGATCATGGCTCTCACCCATTATCCTCTTCGCAGTTATACTGGATCTGACGGTTGTTGGTCCTCGTCGCTTAGATCCAACGGATCAGATCTATATTGCTCTTCTGAGCTTCCTCTGGTCACTGGGCATTGATCTAACGGTCATCTCATAGTCGAGATTGGTGATACAATGACCATTTTCGTTCTTCCTCCTGAGATTTCTGATCTCTCCGACTTAGAAGATTTTCTAAGTGTTCAAAGGTCTCGACCTTTTCTCCTCCTACGAGTCTTTCTCTTGGACCTCGACTGCACTTCTAGAAGGTGCAAAGTGCCATCTCTTCTGAGTTGTGATCTCTGCTTACTGTTTGCTTCTTCACCTGAGCTTATACTTTCCCTATTTTCCATCATTTCTGCTTTCCTTATTGTTTCTTTTCTTGCTGTAAGCATGCCATCGATGTTATTGTTCTTTCCATCAATCTTCTGAATGTCATCAATTTTGTTATTTTCATCAATGACAAGCACATTCTTTTCCTGAAAAACATGCCAACAAGTTGGTGACCTTGTAAGTGCTCCTCAGGAAGAGGATAGGGTTGGAGATTTTGGAGAGGACTGTAAAATAGACCAGGAAGGTAAGTCTCTTTATCTTGTAAAGGTTGAAAAAAATACATCTAATAATCCTTCTCTAAAATTGAATTACCAGTTTAGATCCAAGAAGGATCTAGAGGAGAATATTGGGGAGGATAGGGGGGTTTGGTATTGGATAAGGATGCCCCTATTTTTGTAGGAAGAAAATATCATCTGACTCTAGCCAAATCCAAAGAAAAACAAGAAATTCAATAAGGAAAACAATAGACTATTAGTAGGTCCTCTAGAGTAGGGAAGGTCAAATACCTTGTCCCCCAATGATTCTCCTATCACTCAATGTCAAAGGGGTAGGGGGTGCACACAAGTAGTTAACCCTCAAAGTAATTTTTGAAATAAACCTAGTATTGTTTTTATTTAGGAAACCATGTGCTTTGGCTACAAAGTTACATATTTTTTTGATCAAAGTTTCTAAAGGATTGGAAATTTTGTACCCTAGATGCAGTAGGGTTGTATAGAGGTATTATTTTGGATTGGAACTCTATTTTTTACATAATTTCCACTTTTATAGAGGCATCAAGTAATTAGTGGATCTCACAACAAAGAAATTAGGGAAGGAATTGAGACTAATCAATTTATATGGGCATTAAGGGGACACAAAGCTATTTTGGGATTCACTAGCTGATTTTGGGAGGTTGGAAGGTGATAATGTGATCTTGGGGGGAGGTATGAATTTAACCCTAAAATATAGAGAGATATGGGTGGAGATTGCAATAAGATACCATCTTGGAGATTATTTCTCTAGTTATTTGAAACCCTCCATCTCATTGATGTGGAGCCCGTGAAAGTCACTCCAACTTGGCATAATGCTAGTGGAGGAATAGAGGGAATTTTCAAGAGTTCAGATCATTTTCTGATGGAAGAACCTAGTTTTATGAAAGCTTGAGAGTCAAATCTTGGGTAGGTAATAGAGGTATATCAAATCACCACCCTATTTTACTCAAAATGGATAAAGACAATCAGAAACCTCTAAGTCCACTTAAATTCAATCACAATTGGTTGTTAGATATAGAGTTTAGAAACCTAATTATTAAGACATGGAATCCCTTTGACAATCATGAAATGGACTCTACAATGAAAAAAATTGTATACAATATCAAGAGAATCAAGAGTGTGATAAGAGGATAGGAAAATTATGACATTTTCAATTCTCAAAAAAGATCTCAGCGAGGTGGAATATGGGATTAATGTTCTTTTTTATAACAACTCAACCTAGGTATTCTCAAAAGAGGAAGCTAAGTATTTAAAGAGGCTAGAGAGAAGAAAAAAGGAAATTCTAGATAAGGAATAATCTTAGTGGAGACTAAAAAGTAGGGCTTCTTGGATAAGTGAAGGTGACAATAATACAAATTGTTTTCACTATTTTTCGAATCATAGGAAGCATATAAACACAATTTGGGATATCATATATCTTAATGGCTCTAGTGTCATCCCCTTAAAAGAAATAAAAGAAGCTAGAAGACTTCATTTTAAATCTATGTTTCGAGATACATGGACTACCAATATAGGAGAAATCATACAAATTCCGAGTCTTTTCCCAAGTATCATTAATGAGGATTTTAATAGGGAGTTGAAGGTAGAATTTTATTCATCATAACTTAAGTTTGTTTTATCCTCATTTAAGAAAGAGAAAATCCATGGACCCAATGAATTAATTGTGGAATTTTACTTGGGTTTTTTAATCTACTGGAGAAACATCCACTGCATGTGGTGGAAGAATCAATGATTTTTGGAAAAGTATTGTGGGCCTTAAACACAATATTTATAGACCCTATTCCTAAGAAGAAACATTATGACACTTTTGAAGACTAAAGGCCCATTTATTCATGTAATCTCATTTACAAACTTCAAGATTATTGCTAATATATTGAAGGGTATTATGGTAGGTTTTGTATCAGAAGAATAGTTTACATTTATCTACAATAGGAAAATTCATGATGCTATGGGAACAACACAAGAAGGCATGCATGCAATAAAAACAAAAAAAATATAGATACTATTATGAAGATTGATTTGGATAAGGCATATGATAGGGTGAATTATTTTTTTAAGACTATTTCTTCTTCATATGGGAATGAATTTGCAGATAGTGAATTGGATTATGTGTTTCATATCATCAATTTCTTTTGTAGTGTTAATCAATGGTTCCCCATATGGTTTTCTCAATTCTTCTAAAGGACTCAGGTAGGGATGATATTTATCACCTTTTCTTTTCTTGTTAATGGCTAATGGACTTAGCATGCTCATAAAATAAGTAAGAAGGAAAGGAGATTTCAAGGGGATACAAGTTGCAAGCTCTGTGAATATTTCTCATTTTCTCTGTGTAGATGATATTATGATTTTTGGTCATGGGTCTATGAAGGTTTTGGAAACATTAAAGGAGTTGTTGAAGTGTTATTTTTTTTTTTATTGGGGGAATCGGCAACTCGCGGTTCTCGTACTTGCATGACACGGGGTCGATCCCCGTCGGCTACCACTATAACCCCAGGTGCAACCACCCAGCCCGCAAGAATGGTGCACGGGTAAATCCGAGTGAGAATCGAACATGAGACTTCATTTTACAATTTTCCTTCCATTTACACGGCACTTGCCAATCTGTCTACACCCGTGCGGGCAGTTGTTGAAGTGTTATTACAAGGCTACATGAATGTAAATAAACCAAAATAAGTCCCTTTTATTGTTTAATAATTTGGAAGATGGTATTAAGGCATAGGCCATTGTTCTCTTCTCAATAAAGATTGATGATTTAGAGAAAGGGGTAAACAATTAATTGGGTTTTTTCTTTGAACCAAATGATTATCACTACGATGATTGGAACTAGTCATAGAATAAAGTGGAAGCTAGAATTTAAGTATGGTGAAATCATTTTTTCTCACGAGGAGGAATAACTTGTCTTGGTTAAGGCAATTTTGGAGAGTATCCCAGTATACTAGTTAATAATAGAAAAAATTACTAAAGTCATGCTTAACAAAATCAGAAAGACTTTTTTTAGTTTTTATAGACTGGGAAGAGGGCTAAGGAATCCATTCCTCTTGTTAAATGGATTAGAGAGACCCTGTCAAAATATTTGGGAGAGTGGGGCTTGAAAAATGTACATGTTTTTAGCTTAGCACTCACAACAAAAATCCTTTGGAGGTTAGTTTACAATGAAGGACTATGGGGTAGAGTTACAAAATAAAAATACCTCAAGGGGAAAACAATGGAGGAATGGTTCATATTGGTAAAAAACATACTCCATGTGCATCCATGGTCTAAAAATCCTTGGCTAAGGCTCATCCATTAGTTGGAAAGTGGGGAATGGAGGTAAGGTTAGAATTGAGGAGGAAAATTGGATAGGAGCCAAAGACAATTTAGACTTTCACAAACTCTAGTGAAAACCTTACATGGGAAGGAGATACACTCCTTAAGAGAGGTATATAATATGAGGGAAAGAGTCCTTAGACACACCGACCACACTGAGAGTGGGGGGTGAATCGTTGTAGGGATCTTTTTACACTTCTTTCAAAACTTTATTTAGAAACCACTTCAAACATATTATTCATTCATACTTAGTTACTTACATGTATCAACAACATTCAAGAACAATAGAGAACTATAAACCATCACCATAATGAACACAAAGAACACTAGATATACGTGTAAGCTTTTGTATTATCTGTTATACGGGACTACAATCCCCGGGGTTTATCAACACCAACTGAAAAGAGCACCAAATACAAGAGATCACCAACTCTCAATACAAGACCCAACTTTAAGATCTCAACACCAACTGAGATGTGAGGAATCCAACCCTCAAGTACAAGACCCATATTGTAGACAGAAAACAATATGTCAAATATTTTCTATAAAATACATGACCTATATATACTACAACACGCGGGTATTCACGCCCTTATTAACTGCAACCCACGGATGTCCGCACCTCTGTGCACTGCAACTCATGAATGTCTTCAGAACCCTTCCAATTTCACTATTGTTACTTATATCACAACTCTTTCACCTTCACTGTCTATGTCACAACTTTGTCACTATCTCATCAATGTGTATCTGATCATACAAACTTGTGTGATACCATACATCAAGTGTATACCAACATACATGCATCTATCATGAATCAAGAGATATATCAACAATGATTCATGAACTACATAATCAACAATCTATGCCATAAAACATGTGCAGATATGTACCATACATAAGAGTTTTGCTCACCATATCCAACCATGCCAAGTATGCCTCAAGCATACATCATATCATAACAATAAATAAACATAAAAAACAACCATACTAATAAAAATAAGACTTTTTCACACTGCAACTGATCTGATGCTTCATACCTCGGATCAGCATACCAACCTCAGCCTCAACAACCTGGACCAAACATCACTTCTCAATACTGCACAAATACTTCTACATATTCGTGTTTTTCCCTTCTACATCTCGCGGGTATCCATGCTTTCCTCCACTATATTCCACAGATGTTCGCGCTCTAACTGCACTGCAACTCACAGATGTCTTAGAGATTAGGGTTACTTGAGTTTGTTGCAACTCTGAGACTTTACCCTCGACTTTCCTTCGTAACTTCAGTCCTTTGCTTCTTCAAATTTGTCAATGTGTACTTGCAAATAACCTTTCACAAATAATAGATATTCAATGTGCTCAATGTTCATTACCATAAGAGATCCTTGCTCTCTTATTTATACTCTCCAAGTAGCTTCCTCTAGGGGTTATTTTCTAACCAACTTTACCCAACTTCCTTCTATTAGGGCTAACCCACTTCTAACCACTTTGTCCACTTACAACCACTTTATCCCCAAATAGTAAACTCTCCACTTCTAGTTGCAACTAATTTATTTTTAATTATTTTCTTATTGCAACAACTTAACCCATGATTAACTCCTAGTTTCACCCACTTTGACTAGTCAACTTCTTCTAGGAGTTTCTAGATTAATTTGACTTATTTGACCTTCTAGGGGCTTCTAAATAACTCATGAGGGTTCTCCAACTTCACAAGGCCATATCTCCCTAATCGTGAGGATCCATGTGATGTACCACATATCACCGAAAATGGCATGACGAGTACTATCCATCTAGAATAGTCTCACTTGAAAATTCACTCATCTTCATTACATTATTTCTCAATCAATTTTAGGTTCCCTAACCAAACTATTGGGGATAACCATTTGGACTTCACAAAGCGTCTTCACGTGAGGGATTTCACCATAAGGGGACCACTTTGGAGTTCATCCATTCAGTACTTCCTATCAACCATGACATGACATCAATGATACAACTCCCTTTGACATACATCAATGAAAACATAATCCAAAAATCAATAACATCAATGATACAACTTCCTTTGACATCAACCTTGACACCAATGACAACACATCACTATGACACCACTTGAAATCAAACCTTTGACATCAATGAAAACATAGTACTACAAGAGATGATCAATTACAAGGTTGGAAGTCAACATATTTTAATAATTTGTAGGGTGAGATGGTAGAGGAATGGAGACTTTATGTGAACAAGTGTTCTCGCAGTGTTGTTAAATTATATGCAAAAGAAGACTACCTTAAATGGGACAAGAATAAAGGGAGAGGTGAATACATAGTTAAGCTAGGATAAGTAACAATAATTGAAGAAGATTAGATGGGACATAGAATTTGGTATTGGAGGTTTGTGTGGAAATTAACTTGTACCCTGAAAACAACAATTCTACCATGGTTGGCTTTGGAAAATAGATTACTTACTAGGGACAATGTTCAAAACAGAAATTTGGCGGGACTAAATAGATGTATCGTTTGCAAGATGAATGAAGAATTGATGACTCATTTGGTTGTGTTGTGACCATTTAACAAAGTTGTCTAGATATAGGTTACAAAATTTAGGGGAGTAAAGGTGAAATGGGATAAAGGGACACAAGAAGAAAACTTGTTGGAATGGATAATTGATAAAGTTGTAGCCACTTATGTAGTAAACATTGATAGATAAAAAAGAGAATAAACCATAAAAATTCATAATTAAACCCTTAAAATCTAAAGACACCAAAACATTCACCATGAACAACACAAGAATATAGAAAGAATAACCCTTAAGGTAGGGTAACACCATCAATTACTCCTTATGGAAGGAATCACTCCACATGCCATGCTTTCTATAAGGCAATACAATCCAACACACCTCCTTGAATACAATGATACTCATGTGTATTTATACTTTCTCATAAGAATTCTTGTGGGTTTATGCCAACTACCCCTTATTTTTTTTTAAGTAAAAAAGGGGAGAATCCTTCTATTCAATCCATGAACAAAGTGTAAGTGATACAATGATTTGCGGATGGGTAAGACCCCTCAGAAAGAGAGTAGGGGATCATT
>JZKD02S0044851.1:8475-26115 GCA_000966675.3 Picea glauca | reverse complement strand
TATTTCAAAGATAACCACGCACTATATATGCTCAATTCCAAAAGCAACTTAGTGTTGTAGTAAAGAAACTTATACTAATCACACTTTCTTGAATAAACTGAAGCTCTGAATTAAAACACCAGAAAGTAACTCCCCTATTGCAATTCTTTAAATTTCAATCTAAGAATCCTGGATTACATTAAAATACACTTGCAATGGGAAAGAACAACTATTCTACAGTCAGAGAACAGGACCCTTACTCTCAACAGAGACTTCAACACTTAACACTCTTTCATGAAAACAGTAATGCAGAAAACAATTAACTCTATCTAACAGAGAACAAATCCATCTGGTTCCTTCCCTTCTAAGCAGGAGCCTTGAGCCCTATTTCTGTTTTAGCACACTTGTGAGGTTGAGGTTTACAGAGAACAGGGCAGTCTGATCCCTTCCTTTCTAAGCAGGGATCCTTAACCCATTTTCTGGCTAGCACAACTGAAAAATTAATGGGAGTCTACAGAGAACATGATGTTTTGGTTCCTTCCTTTCTGAGAAGGAACCCTTAAGCCAATCCCTGGCTAGCACACTTGCAGAGGTAAATGAAATCTACAGAAGACAAGGTGTTTTGATTCCTTCCTGTCTGAGAAGGAACCTTTAACCTAATCTCTGGCTAGTACACTTGCAAAAGTAGATGAAATCTACAGAAGACAAGGTGTTTTGATTCCTTCCTGTCTGAGCAGGAACCCTTAACCAAATCTCTGGCTAGCACACTTGCAGAGGTAAATGAAATCTACAGAAGACAAGGTGTTTTGATTCCTTCCTGTCTGAGCAGGAACCTTTAACCAAACCTCTGGATAACACACTGGCAGAAGTAAATGAAATCTACAGAGGGTAGGATATTCCGATTCCTTCCTGTCTGAGTAGGAACCTTTAACCTAGTCTCAGCTAGAATCATAAAATCATCACACAAGATTGCTGATAAAAAGAATTACAAATTTCATTCAATAATCTAAAACAGAGTCAGTAGTGTTTCAGCAAAGTGTAATCCATGAAAACAGTGTTTCAACAACGACAGTTAAACAAAACATAAACAGGAATTTACTAACACACTTCTAACTAATGGGTGAATCTTGTGAAGAAGGTGGGCCCTCCCTTCTCACAAGATTCCCCTGAAACGAAAAGGCTAGAGAAGGATACTCAAAGCAGTCTTATATTCATCTGTCAAAATGTCACATTACAAATTGGAAAAGTAGAATACGTCCCGCTTCTCTGGAGTTTCTTCAATACATAAAACTTGGATGCCTCGAATGGTGATTTCCTCTGATTTAAAGAGGAAATCCCTTCGATACAATAATTACAATGCATATCTGAATCCTATCCTAAATCATATCTTCTTTCTAAACCAGCATAGGATGTCCTAGTCTCACGCAATCGAATTCTATTACAGGAACTGAACGAGGTATTGCTGTTACGGCTGGTGTAACAACTTCTTCTCATTGTTGCTGATGCTATTTCAACATCACAATTCGCGGGCTGTTTCAGCCACGTGAATTGCACTCTGACTGCGTTGACCGCTGACTATGGCAGCTTCCTTGTGTTTCAGCATCTGCAACTCTGGACTGTGTAACAGCTCCGTGTTTCAGCATCTGCGACTCTGGATTGTGTAATGGCTCTGTGTTTCAGCATCTGCGTCCTCGAACTATAAGGAAGCTCCGTGTTTCAACATCTGCGACCTCGGACTGTATAGCAGCTCCGTGTTTCAGCATCAATTTTGTGTTTCAGCAACAACGACCTTGGACAGTTCTGTGTTTCAGCAATAGGCCTCAAATGCTAATATGTAGTTTGAACACTTATGCATTTCTCATCAATGGTTAAGTACGAGAGTGATGTAAAATATTATGCAAAACAGATTAAACATATAGTAATGAGAAGGGACATTGTATACCTTTGAGATGATCAGATAAAGTGATAGTATGAGTTTAAATGTAGGTGATCAAGAGTATAATGGTGGCAAAAAGTATAGGCAAAAAGGTACATTGTGTGGTCCTAACAGTTGTATACTTACATTAAGATTTTACTGTATAACAAAAGTGTAATGACAATGGCATTAGACATCTAAAATTACTTGCATGCATGGGGGAAGTGAGGAAGCACTGACAAGAGACGAAGAAATGGAGGAAGAGATGGATAAAGGAAAGAAGGAGGAGGCCTTGGATCCAATCATGATGGAGGAAGACCATATCAAGCAGATCATGGAAACAACTGGAAGAATGTGTAGTGGAGCACCCTACCAATACAAGATGAACAATAAGAAGAGAGCCATAACTGCGAGGGAAGGATTTGCAAGTGAAGAAGAAGAGGTAGAGGATCTTTGGGTTGTGGAGTATATTGAGGAAATCTTGTGTGTGACATATGAAAGGAAGACAAGAGGTCCAAGGGTAGGAACCGAAGGAAAAACTCCTATCCATATCAATGTCAATCTGGAACCCATAAACTTATGTGTGACCAATACACTAGAGAGAACACCACCCTTTAGAAAACCAAATTTCAGTGGAAGAAATGTAGTAGGAAGTACATCTACACAGTGAGAAACAACTGGGGGAGCTAGTTTAGGAAGCATTAGTCAAGGATCTACACCGTGTGGAGGTAGTAGTTCAACATTCGGGATGGAAGGACATGATCCCACCATCAGGTTACTAGAATTCAAGGGAGAGGCATCTGAGGACCCTGAGAAGCACTTGTTCATTTGCGAAAAGATCCAGGAAGAAAATTATATCACAAATGAGGATACAAAACTTGTGAAATTATCTATCACACTAAGAGACTGTGCATTGGATTGGTACATGAGATTAGCTACAAACAGTCCACCAGGGGCAACCAGAATGATTGTGGATATCAAGAAGCTACTGATAAATGAATTCCAGAGGCCTAACTCAGAGGATCAATACATGAATGAGATGATAGAGATTAGACAGAAACCAGGAGAATCTGTCTGGGAGATTGACCAGAGATTCAAATGATTGAAGGGAAAGTTGAAGTATGTCATGAAAGAAATGCAACATAGACATCTATTTTTGAATTCCCTACTACCACACTTGAAATACACTTTGAGACAACAAAAGTTTCAAACTCGGGCAGAGGCTCTGCAGGAAGCCTCACAACTGGAAGAGAACCAATATCAAAAGATAGATCCAACAATAGAGGAGATGAAGGAGGATTTGAAGAATTTAACAATTCAATTAAACCAGAAAAGGGGTAAGGACAAAAGAGAATATGTTTGGTGTACCACATGTAGGATAGAAGGACATCATAAGAATGAGTGCCCAACATTCACACAGTACGTGGAAACAAGACTTCCAAACCATTTTCCATCAGGAGGACTATGGTGTGAGATCTGTAAGACATAGGGGCATGATCCATATCATTGTCCAATGATGCAGAAATACCAGACAATGCCTAAGAGTTCATATTGAAACTTTTTATAGTCAGTGGGCCATGATGACAAAGATTGTAGGACAATGGAGCTGATGAGGGAAACAACATCAGACACCTATAATGTGTAGGAAGAAATGATGAAATGGAAAGATGCACCATATTTTAACTAAGTATCAACCCAATATAACACTGCACAACAACAATATAACATTGCACAACCACAGTACAACACCGCGCAACCACAGTATAATCCCGTGCAGTACAACCAGGTGCCTTAGTACAATGCACCACGAGGGGACCGAGATGGATACAGAAGTGGAGGATGAGGTAGAGGAGGCTTTATAAGAGGCATAGGACCAGTGGTATGCCATAACTATCAATAACCAGAACACTATGCAAGGGAATGTCCACTTCCACTTGCGACATGTATGTATTTTCATGCATCAGACCATGACACAGAAGACTGTTTGACACTATTGGGGAAGATCCAGGACAAGAGGAATTATAAAAATCAAAATGTTCAACGGATTTCTGTCGAAGCAAGGGATAATGGAAGAAATATCAACATAGTTACGCACAGAGGAGCTAAAACATGAGATGATGCAGTAAGACAAGATCCAACACAACACCAATGGGTGAAGAAGAATGCTGAGCCACATAAGCAATTTGATGCACATAATGAAAAGGACCTATTCAATCAAGCCATACAAGAATTCTTGAAGACAAACATTTCATCTACATCAACTGTGCAACATACTCAGGACGTACCAACATACGAGATGTGTTCATTGCTAGATCATGCTAATGAAGCACAACCCCTGGGACAAGTAAGTACCATAAATGATTTTCTGCAATCCTGTGTTAAACTACTAAATATCCATCATCTGTTAAAGTATTACAAAATATGTTAGAAATATTGAACACAGACATAGAGGGAAATCTAGAGCAGAAAACAGTTAATCATCTACATACAAGGAGGAGAACACACAGAGAATTCAGATTGAATGCCAACATTGGAGACTTCAACATGGGGGATATTATACTAGATGTAGGTTCTAATGTAAATATGTTACCCAAGAATACATGGCAATGTATGGGAGATCCCACATTAGGATATTCACCTATTCAACAGAAACTCACAAATCAATACAGGGTTCTGCCAATTGGAATGCTAAAGGGTGTGAGAATAGATCTGGATGGAGTGCACACTAAAGACTATTTTGAAGTGATATAAATAGTGGATGGCACAACACCTTATCCAACATTTATTGGCTTGGATTGGGTGTTTTAAAACCATGCCATAATCAATTTGAAGACAAGGAAGATGACATTTGCATTAGGAGAGTATAGATTCGTTGCACCATTAGACCCATCAAAAAGAGAAAGGTTTGTCAAACCCACTTGCTTAGACCTAGAGGAAATCAACCAGTTATACAGAACCACTGCGCGAGAAGAAGATTATGTGAATCCAACTGTAGATGGAGTACTCAGCTGGAGAAGAATCACATCATGCACTTCAGACTCAGATACAGGGTGGGAGAATTGGAAGCAGATATTACATGAAGTATCCACAAGAAGGTGCACAAGAATAGATGACGAAGTAAGATGGGTAGGTACAGAGATAAGAGAACCTCCCAGTTTTCATGGGGTGAATGAATTAGAAGAATTAATAACAAGATATGAATATGAAGTGGTAGAAAATCAGAGTCTCTTAGCTCTGGACATAACACTCAAGGAAACACCTACAAGATGGTGGGGTGCACACAAAGAGACAGTCAAGGACTGGTACCAATGTATGCGGTTACTGCACATTAGATTCAGTGCAGAACATGGAGGCAATGAACTACAAAGATATGATGGATAGGGGACACCAACAAAACACTTGGATAAATGCAGAACACTATAGAGAATGACACCACCAGAAGAGTGGTCTCATCACTTCATTCACACATTGGAAGGAATTCTAGTAAAATGATACGTAGACCAGAAATTGTGCAGAGGCACTGTAGAATGGACAACATTACAACATAATTTTATAGTCACTTTCTCATTTGAACATGAGAACCCCAACATTGATTCAACACTCAAACAAATCAGAGGGTGATATTTATTAAGGAACCAGAGGTTGAACTTATAACAAAGTATCAACAACAAAATAGACAGACAGTGAAAGAACTATTGTCATGTTTTCATGTGCTTGGAGAAGCACCAGATGAAGATGACCCATGAAACATTCAAATTATAGAAATTGAAGGAGAAAAAGAGGAAGAAGGTCCATCTCTCACATCAGAAGTATTTGCTGCACCAATCAAGTTGAAGAAAGTAAATATTGGTACAAATGATAATCCCAAAATGGACAGCATTGGAGACTATTGGGATGAAAAATAGTAGAAAGAATAATAGAGTTACTGCGTGAGTACAGTGACCTATTCCCAACAACCTTTACAGAGATGAAAGGCATAGCATGAGAGCTAGGAGAGATGAAGATACCTCTCAAAATTGAGGCTAGATATGTAAGACAACGACTGTATAGACTAAACCCAATATATAAGAAGAAAGTAAAAGAAGAAATTGATAGAATGTTGGACACTGGAATCAAAGAACCAATAGAAGAATAAGAATGGATAAGCCCTATGATAGTACAAGAGAAGAAACAAGGAGGGATAAGGATCTTTGTAGATCTTAGGAAATTGAATGATGCTTTCCTACATGGCCCTTTTCCCACCCCTTTCACAAATGAGGTATTAGAGAATGTGGGAGGTTAGTGTTGGCCCTTGACCAAGTTTTGGGAGATCCTTGGTCAAGTTTGACCTATTTTGGGACTTCAAAAGCATGTCGAAGATGGAGCGCAAGATGAAGTAGAGATTTGGGATTATGTAACGGGTATGGGATCTTGGCCCCTTTTTGGGTCCTTTTTGGGATTTGGGATTATGTAATGAGTATGGGATGTTGGCCCATGGGTTTACCCATGTTTAGTCCTATTTTGTAAAGTATAAATAAGTAGCTAGGTGACATAAGTAGCGGGGCTGATAAGCTAAGTGCTAAGTGCAAGTATGGTTTGTAGATGCTCTGTGCATATTGTGAGAAAATTGTAGAGCTAAGTGCAAGTGGTTGTAACAGACTGTGAAAGGCTTTGTGATAGACCTAGCTCGGGGAAGGAGGATCTGGTGAGGTGCGCATAAATATCTTGTCCTATGTGGAGTAGGGTTTTTGTGTCTTTGTGCATGTAGATGAATGATTAAAGCTAATAAAGAAGAAGAGTTGGTGGACATAGCCCTAGGGTGGGGATGAACCACGTAAATATTGTGTTATTATGCTCTGTGCAATGTTCTTATGTGTTTATGTCTTTACTTTCTAAGTTCTTTGAAACATATAGATAGATCTATTTGTTCTTTGTGCTTATGATGACCCTGGATGCTAGATCTGACCTATGTGAACTTGCTTAGTGCTTGAATCTGCTAGATATAATCTATTTCTTTATGCTAAGTGCTTATATACATTAGATCATGGTGAATGTTGAGATGATCTGTTTCCTCTACGGAGTAGATATTGGTTAAATAATGATGAATTGACGGTGCTAAGTGCTCTATTAAGTATTATAATCACAGATCTGTGTCCCAGCTAAGGTTGCAGACACCTGAGTCTTGCAACCACTCCTGCCTCTACCTCAGGTGAGACTTCATCTGCTTCGTAGGTGTTTCCGAAAGGGCCGGTAGTCAGGTTTTGTTGGTGCGTTGTTGTATCGTTGAACCCTGGTTCTGCCCCTGTGCCAACAAATGGTTCCGTTGCTGGGACCTGAAACTATGATTGCTGGGAACTGAGGAAGAAGAAGATTTGTGAAAATATCCGACCTGAAATTGTGAAAGCTCTGTCCATAGATCTGTTGCTCTAGTGTGCAGTACTCTACTTAGTTTGACAAGATTTGTGCCAAGAAAAGAAGTCTAATCTAAAGAAAAGAGGTAAGATCTGAAATCTTTGTGCTCTAAGAAAGGCAAAAGTGAGACTTTTTTATTAAAAGAGGTAAGATATGAAAGCTTCGTGCTCTGATAAAGGTAAGAATATTGAAAAGTTCTAGATCTAAAAGCTTTTTGCTCTGAAGAAGTAATATAAGTGGAAATTTTTGTTTCAAAATTATGGATCTAGGTATGTTTGATAGATTCTATCCTAGCTTGAAAACTAGGGTATTAATACATGAAAGAAGATTTGATATGAGTAAATCTGATAAGAATAGTGAAAAATATGTTATACCTATGCATATAAAGAATGTTTAGACTAACAAGTGCATGCATGATCCTAGAAAGAAATGTTTGCAGGTTATCTACCATGATCCTAGTGTGCAGTGTAGGAAAGGCTGGGGATCATTTAAAAGAAAGAGAGGATTAACCCTCTGTTACAGTTGCAGAAAATCAGGACATCTTGCTAAGGAATTCCCTGGGAGAAGACCCGGTTGTATTTCTTGTAAAGCTATGGACCATGAAGTGTTGGATTGTCCTAGAATGATTGCTAAGCTTGAAGAAATGAATATGAGACAAGAAAACCCTAGGGAAGATCCATAAACTAAGATTATGGAAGAACCCTAGAAAAAATCAGAAAAAGTATTGCTACATATGAATGAAACCCTGAATGACCACCGACATGTCAGATTATCAGAGATATTCAAAGAAAAAGAATGCCTTGAAACAAGAATAGGAGACTTCAACTTTGAATGTGTTCTAGATGAGGAAACATAGGTGAATATCATGACAGAGAACTTGGGAAGCTATAGGGAGGCATGCTATGATTCCTTCATTAGGAGGAATAGGACTATTCAAAGGAAAGCTGATAAACCTATGTGGAAAGCTCTTCCGGATACCTATGAATGCCAATGGAACTTTGACAGAGGAAGATTTTGAGATTATTAAATTTATTGAGAACAATACCCCATTTAATATTCTACTAGAAAAACCTTGGATTGAAAGAGATCAGGCCAGAAGGTAAGAAGAAGAAGAATTTTTAGAGCAGAAGAAGCAAGAGTTAAAAGAATTCATGACTAGAAGGATCACAAACTTGATTTAAGAATAGAAGAACAGATCGAAGCTATTTAACACTATAGACTCGGATGTCGAAGTTGCAAGAACACTAGAAGACCCACAAAAGATTGAAGTACCTATTCCATATAAAGAAGGATCACCCTCGAATCTTAGGAAAGAATCTCAACAGTGCGAAGTAACTATGCCAAAAGAAGATAAGAATCAGAACGAAAAAAGGTATACCAAGAGGACGTTCACTAGGAAGAAGGATAGAAAGCTAAGTAAGAAGAGAGATAAGATCGACAAGTTGCAGAAGGTTCTAGAGGGAACCTCGCAGAAAGAAAATTTGCAAAATTGGAGCTTCGCCAAGATATCAGAACAACGACACATGGCACTTCACCATGGTGAAGCAATATAGCCGCTGGGGACATTATAACTGTTAGACCAATGCTCCGAATGGGTAGAAAGACATTTATGGATGAAAAACTCACCATCTGACTGTTGGGACCGCACCATAATGGACAGAATAGAGTTAATGAAGGTTTAATACCCGTTGCAAGCGACCTGTTGCCAAGTTACCTATTTATACCGTCGCACCATGCACTGAGAACACTTTTTCCAAACGAGAGTTTGAGCCCGCAGACTAAGTTAATTTTATGTGATCATCACACTCTTGTTGTCTATTCTATTGAAGTATCTAAGTTACTCCCTAAACCCGAGATTGTTAACCCCGAGTGTGTATGTCGGACATGTTTAGCACTGTAGAGAAAGTTGTTGAAGAATTTTTGATCGACCTCATGACTGAAAGAGTCATGTCGATGTCTACAAGTGTACAAGCATCATCGATGAGAGGGCTGCCAACCTCTCTGTCAACTGCTCGCGGAGCCGGAGCATCCCGACCATCAGATGAAAAGTGAACCAAGCACAAGGATGATCTAGAGAATGCCAAATTGATCCCGACTATATTACCCGCCTATATTCCACCTCTGAGTGGCGCAGTAAATTGAGACAATGTGCCCAGAGATTTCGAATAAACCTTGGTTACGTCGTACCTCCCGAATGGGATACACGTAGTTCGAGAAGACCAAGATAAGATTGCAGCATTGAAGTTTAGTGACTTCAACCTCAGAGATCAGAAATTCTATAACATGCTCACCCCACATACGTACCTGCCCAGAACTAAGGGGAATAATTCGAAGATAATCCCCTAGTAGTGGACTATGAGCCTCGCACAGTCCACCTTGTTGAACATCATGAAGATTCCCCACTTTGGTAGACACCAGGAAGTCAATGCCTGTGTCAAGCTGCTACTTTCTTGTTACCATGGCGACTATTTGTGGCTAAACCATCATATAACAGTTGATTCGATGCTGATCAATCAGATCACAGGATTGAATATGCAAGGACCTGATCCATAAGAGTTTTACCTAGGAAAAGCCATGGATCGTGCTCTAGCACAAAAGATCAAGGAAACTTACAACGACGTCGAGAAGGAAATGTGAGGCTACAAGGTAGCTTCTATCTACAGTGGAGCAGTTCACCTCTCCTGTTAGTTGATTGCATGGAAGTTAGTAAGGAAGAACTGCCCTACCCAAGTCACCAGTTTTGTAGTCGACCTCGCAGGGAAGTGCATGGAAGGCCTTCAGATTAACTGGGAGAAGTACCTGGTGAACAAGTTGGAACTAGACTGCAGAGAGGCACAGGATCAAGGATATGAATTTCATTTCATCTGGCTCTTGATCCTTATAGATTTTATTGCCTGAGATATGCCAAAAGGTGCGACCTTCCCAGACATCGAGCCATTTGAACCACTAGCTATGAAGTTCAGTACACTATGGTATTCAAGCGATATGAATAAACAATGGTAGTCAAATGATGTTTTTCATACCTACTACAATCAACTGAAGATAGCCATACAGTCCGAGCCTTTCATGACTCCAAACACTCTACACTAGTTCATGCCTTTGATGAAAATCAACACAAATTGGCATTTTATTTACATCACAACGCGGGCCGACGGACACAAGAAACAACTTCAATCCTACTATAAGTTGATGGAGGAGGACTTGGAGGAGATCACTAAGGACTAGTCGGTGGACCCCCTTATTCCAGCAGACCCTATGGAGATATCCGACATCGACAACCCATAAATAACGCAGGCTACACTCGGACCCAGCAAGACAAAGAAGATCGAAGAGGTCCAAGGATTAGAAAGTGCATCCGTGAAGACTGCTTCCATATCACCAGAGAAAGGAGGTGATGGCGAAGAGTTAGATGACAAAGAACTCAAATAGAAGCAAGGAGACAAGGTTGATCCCCTGAAGAAGAGAAAAGGTTTACCTCCGAAACCTTCCTCCCGAAAGAAATTGAAGGCCACCATGACCAAGATGTAGACTGTCCTCACCTCTGATGACTTCGACTTCCTCATAGAAACCCTACAAGATGCTTCGCTGGAAATAGAAAAGAAACAAGAATAAAATAAAGAGGATATGTATGATCGAATTGATATTGAACTCCGAGGGGTACTACAGGCCCTACAGTCGAGCTGCGCAGTCTCCACTGTGCTAGGAGAACCATAATTGGGAGATGAGCCAACCCAACTCCACCGCCTAGCCGATACAGTCAAATATCGCCTTCGACGGGCACATGAAGAAATGGAGCAAGCCACCCAGGCTTTGACAGAAGTAAAAGGAGTACTCATAGAGCAATGTAATGTTGCAGAATAGGAAAATATTGCTCTCCAAGTGAAGTTTGATGAAGAAAAATCACAACTACAACAAGAAAAGGAATAGTTGCTCGTGGAGAAAATCGAAGTAAAAGAAGCGGTCAACAGAGCACTTCTCTCTGTGACAGTCTTAGAAATCAAGGTAGAAGACCGAGTTACAGAGAAGGTGAACCATATCACAGAATCCATCCAACAGATACAACAACACATAGCATATTTGGAGCTACACACTATACCTAAGACCCCACAAGATGTAAGAGACCAAAGAGAAGAAACCGCTCGGAGCGCAGTTCAAAGGCTAAAGGATATTACCCTAGAATGTAAGCAACTCATTGATCGTAGTGCCCAGACCTATGAACAACTCATGAAGAACCTAGAATTGAAGGCACTGGAGTTGCAGCTCCAAGAGGTGAAGTATCAAGCCGAAAATATATAGGCGCAACTGAAGCCCCTGTGGGTTATGGAAAGAATGAAGCAGTCCCAAGATCAACGCACTGCACATCAAAAGATCCACACTATCCAGAGAAAAGTTATGGAAGTAACTTAGAGGCTCCAACCTGTACAAGATAAGGCCTATCAATTTTTTACATAGGTAGAAGGCCAAGGAGCAGAGCTACAGCAGGTTGTCACTACAACTGAAAAATGTCTAGAGGGACCTATCAACGATGCAGTCATCCAAGAGTTCGCTGAACATGAGGTCGTAGCACAACAACAATTCAAAGAAACTCAAGCCAAGCGCAAGGAATTCGAAGCAGAACTAGTCAGACCAGAGTGACTCAGGATGAATCACAGGTGAGTGTTGGGGGCCTGTTGGCCCTTGTCCAAGTTTTGGGAGATCCTTGGTCAAGTTTGAACTATTTTGGGACTTCGAAAGTCTGTCGAAGACGGAGCACAAGACGAAGCAGAGATCTCGGGATCTCTGCCCTTTTTTGGGTCCTTTTTGGGATTTGGGATTATGTAACGGGTATGGGATGTCAGCCCATGGGTTAACCCATATTTAGGCCTATTTTGTAAAGTATAAATAATTAGTTAGGTGACATAAGTATCGGGGCTGATAAGCTAAGTGCTAAGTGCAAGTATGGTTTTTAGATTCTCTGTGCATATTGTGAGAAACTTGTAGAGCTAAGTGCAAGTGGTTGTAACCGACTGTGAAAGGCATTGTGTTAGGCCTAGCTCAATGAAGAAGGATCTGGCGAGGTGTGCACAGATTTCCTATCCTATGCGGAGTAGGGTTTTTGTGGCTCTGTGCATGTATATGAATGATTGAAGCTAATAAAGAAGAAGAGTTGGTGGACGTAGCCCCAGAGTGGGGGTGAACCACATAAATACTATGTTATTCTACTATGTGCGATGTTCTGAAGTGTTTATGTCCTTACTTGCAAAGTGCTTTGAAACAGATAGATAGATCTGTTTGTTCTTTTTGCTTATGATGACCCTGGATGCTAGATCTGACCTATGTGAACTTTCTTAGTGCTTGAATCTTCTAGATCTAATCTATTTCTTTATGCTAAGTGCTTAAATACATTAGATCAAGGTGAATGTTGCGATGCTCTGTTTCCTCTGCGGAGTAGATATTGGTTAAATAATGATGAACTGATGGTGTTAAGTGCTCTATTAAGTATTATAATCGTAGACCTATGTCCCAGCTAAGGTTGCAGACACCTGAGTCCTGCAACCACCCCTACCTCTACCTCGGGTGAGACTTCATCTGCTTCGTAGGTGTTGCTGAAAGGGATGGTAGTTAGGGTTTTGTTGGTGCGTTGTTGTAGCGTTGAACCCTGGGTCTTCCCCTATGCCAACAAATAGGAAGCATAATCATTCACATAAGGATTCTCAGGCTACCATCAGATCAAGATAGCTCTAGAAGATGGGTACAAGAATACATTTTCCATAGAATGGGGATCCTACCAGTACACAGTCATGCCTCTTAGGATGAATAATGCACCAACTATATTCTGAAGGGTAGTCATAACTTCCTTCAAAGAATTCATCCATCAGTTTTTAGAAGTGTATCTGGATGATTGGGCAGTCTACAGTTTGTTGCAAAATCATGTAGAGGTGTTAAGGATAATGTTGAAAAATTGCAGGTAGTGTCAGATATCATTAAATATCAAGAAGTGCATCTTTGGGACACCTTTTGGAATATTATTGGGAAATATAGTTTGTAAACAAGGGCTATTGGTGGATTCTGCAAAGGTTGTAGTCATTGTTAAATTACCACCACCCAAATCAGTACGCCAGTTGAGAGAAACACTGGGACACACAGGCTACTATAGGAAATTCATAAAAGGGTATGCGTAGATCACTGCATCGATGGAGATGGAAGAATTTAGGATTCTAGTAGGATTTCACCAAGAAGTACAGAAATCAAGGGACAAAGATTGGCATGACAAACATATTAAAAGGAAGAGTTTCAAGGAGGGAGACCTAGTCTTGGTGTATGACAGTAAATTTCTTCAGCATCTAGGAAAATTCAGAATGCATTGGTTGGGACCATATGAAGTGAAGACTGTCATAGAGGGAGGATTTGTACAGTTGAAATATTTCAGAGGTACAAAACTCAGAGGAATGATCAATGGGAGTCGAATGAAACTTTATAGGGAAAATCGACCTCCTAGCACTTAGAAAGTTACCACACAGTAAGAAGATATGTATATAGTGTATTATAGTAGAAGGGAGAGAAAATGAGAAAAATAACTATAAATAAGGAAATCCATAAAAAGTAAAAAGGGGATAAAAATTAAAACAAATTGGTGCACATGGAGGATCTTGACAGAATATGACTGGTAGAACAGAACAATGCTCTTCAATTTAACTAGGGTTCGAAAACACTATGCCCAAAAGAGAATTTAACAAGTAGAAAGGTACAACATGCAGGAAACACAACAAAAAGTGAAAAAGTGACAACTGTCAGTGTGACATAGATGTCACTTCTTCGTCCCGCTATAAAATCAGAAAAAGGGGGAAAGCAACCCATTTCATTATTTTCTAAGGAGAAGAACATAGAATCGAGATGAAGATCGAGAGAGTGCAAATTTTCATTACCATTTGTCTATTTGGAAGCCTATCATTTCATATTTCCTCTCTATGTCACCACCGAAGGCTGGAGCACCGAGTAGAATCAGACGAAACACACAAAGTATCACTCAGGTGCCACAAACCGGAACAAAAGAGATGCCCACAGTGGTGTATGTGAATGAAATCCATATAGTGGAGTATAAGAATACCACATTGCATGTGGAAGAGGAGCACGAACCCGCATAGGAGCCCAAGCAGCTGAAAGAGGACACCAAATAGACGAAATCTGATGCATCCAAGGGAAAAGGGGTGCAACAAGAAGAATCGACCACGGGTTCCAAGAAGCAGGTCCTAGAGTCGGAACTAGAACATGAAACATATCAAGAGGCCATACCATAGGGTGGGGTATTGTCCCCATAAGGGAAGAATAAGGCGCGAGCAGAGAGTAGTGCATAGGGCGTACAATGGATACAGAAGAAATTGGCCATAGTGATGCCAAAAATTCCCAAGGGAGTGAAGACTGATGATAACATGGTAGGAGCAGTCGATAGACTTAAATACTCCGACCATGATGTCTCTGGTGCCATAAAGTTTCCATATTTGGAAGCACAAAGCTACCTGGAGAGTAGGGGAGAAGGCCCATTAGGTGCGCCACTGTTGGAGCCTGCACAGTGTGTCCTGGGACTGTACAACATTGACATCCTGAAATTATTAGACATACCTCACTGAGAGTAGGGATAACAGATAAATGAATGTGTCAAAAAACTATTAGCGAGGGTGAACAGAGGCATCTTGTGGATATATATGCCAATGCCTATCAGCGTCAACCTCATCGCATCGATTACAGGGCTACCCACAGATGGAGAGAAGCTGGAACAATACCTAGAAGACAAAACTAAGGAAAAATTCATCTCATATGAGAGAAAAGCAAAGTATGGCATAGAAATGGGTAACAAAGGAATCAGGATCAATGACATCAATGACCATGCGAAACGATTTGCAACAAGATTTCTTGGTTGAAAATTAATGGGCAAGTGTCTAAAAGAGGAAGTGCCTGTATGAGTAGTAGCAGCTGGGACACAGTGCACAAAGGGGAGCTTGATGAGTTGGGCCCCTTATCTACTGAACTCGTTCCTTGAAGACTGGAAGGACACATAAGACTAGGGCTCTGAGTTCCACTATTCATGGTTACTCATCTTCATTGCACTTATGGGGTGGCAGGAACCCACATACAACTTGTTCCTTCCAAGGACAAGGAAATGTGGCCTAGCGCACTACAAATCCCTTCACAGTACAACTGATTCGAAAAATAAGAAACTTAACAATGACATGTTCATGATATAATTGACATAGATCCAAAATAGAGTCACGGAGACATGGAGGATTCCCATAGAAACTATCCAGGAGTTTGGGCAGATAGAGAACTTCCAGGAATCATGCCACAATATGTGGCTACAAGAAAAGAGGGATCCAACTAAGGAGTGGATGTAGTTGAAGTACTACGTAACAATGCCGGACATCCAAATGGAGTTCCAGGAATGTCCTGAGGAGTGGAGAGTGCCAACAATTCTAAATATGGTGCCAGGAGCACAAACGAGGACATAGAACATAACAGTGCCTGCGCAACAGACAAGAAAAAATGACTCAAGAAAAAATAAAAACACAACACAAGGCCAAGAAGGGGGCAACGGTCTGATACAAATTAAATCCAAAACGAAGAAGAAATCCCAACGTGGCTCTACATAGGGACCACCGCACACAGGGCATACAACAAGAGAAACAACAGAACAAGTGCACCTGGAGGAAAATGAGACGGAGACACAAGAAGTCTCAATGGAATAAGTATAAGGGTAGGATACCGACATGGATACAGAGATTCCAAAAGCATTTGAACCGCTAGAGGCCCAAAGGAAGAGAATAGGGGAGAAACCAAGTGGTTCCAGAATGAAGGCCAAGGCCCATAGGAAGCCCATGGAAAAATCATTGAAGTCAGGCGACGTGGATTTGATAGCCACGACAGTAGAGGATAGACTGTCAGACATGTGGGAGAATGCCAAGAACCACAAAGATTCAATTTTGGAGCAAATCCAAGAGGTAAAAACTGCGCTGGAGCAATTAAAGGTTAAAATAGAGCAACAACAACAAAATAATATCACATAGTTTAATCCCATATCCCCACTCATTCCTAGGGTGAAAGCACTTGAGCATTGTAGACACCAATGGAACTATCTTGGGTGAGACTGCACAGTGCACTCTGTGTACTCTGCTTCCTTCTGGTTTACCATAGGGGTTGATAGTTTTAGAGGGGTTTTGTTGGAAACCATGGTAAATCTGAACCTATGTTATCTCAAGAGAGATATTAAGAATAGTTTATAGAACCAACATAAACCAAACCAATCACATTTGCGCCCAGAATTTCTTTGCGAAAGGTTAGTCCACCTTACCGAACCTTCACCAAGTTTGTGCCCAAAATACCTTTGCGATCAAATCTGTGACAATTCCTACCATGAACTCCGTGATGAGTTTTGCGATTATACACGTTGTCTAAGTGCTTCATTTCAACACAAACTCTACTCTTGGTCTATACAAGGTGTGCGCCTAGATCAATTTCCTACCACATCGTCAACTGTAACCTCCAACATAAGTCTGATGCAAAGTCTCTGCGATGAACCAATTCACTCCACCAAACTGTTCACCAAGTCTACGAATTTTCCCATAGAACTGTCTTCGTGAGAAATTATCTTCTCATTGCGGTCTATAACCACTGTCGCCACCATAGTAGAAGAGCATGCTTCAATATATGATACCATCTATGATCGAAATAGTGGTGAAGATATCACCGACCCTTCTTCAAAATCTACGATGAACAAGCTCTGATACCATCAATCATCGAGAAAGTGGTGAAGAGATCACCAACCCTTCTTCAAAATCCATGATGAACAAGCTATGATACCATCTTTGTCATGAAGGTGACAAAGTGGTGAAGAGCTCACCAAACTATCTTCAAAGTTTTCTCTGATACCATTCTTCATGTCCCCATAGTGTGCATTATGAAGTCATCCAAAAACAAAGTCATCTAGGACAACTTGAATCCACTGCATTCCTCATGGGTACAATTATCCAATATTCTACACACAGTTCAGATCACATCCAAGTCTATGAAGAGTCAAGGGAATTCATTGTGCATCTACACGTCCAACCAACTCTACCCTTGTGACTCAAACTTTGATCAAGTCCACAAGTCTAGATTCCTTGATCGAATTCTCCCCATATTCATTTGCGTCTTCATATATGAAACGTCCCACTGCTCCAATAACTACACATCTAAACCTCCTTTGCCCCATTATTTCATCACCTAGCCATGCTGATGCATATACCTCTCTTTTCCTTGAAATGGTTAGGCTTTACCCTCAACCATGTTGTCCAAAGCAAGAGAAACACCCATACCCAAGTAATCTCTTCATGTTGCAATATTCA
>JZKD02S0044839.1:336338-353246 GCA_000966675.3 Picea glauca | reverse complement strand
TTCCATCACGTCATCCCCCTTTCCGCCTTTCCCGTGCTGCCATGTGTCATCCATCCGCCTCCCCTCTTTGGTCCACGAGGTCCTTCCCTCTTTTCATCATCCACTCACTGCTCACCACGTGTCCCGTCCCTTTCCACGTCAGCCTCTCACCCGAAGGCGAATTCATTTCTCCCGTCTTCCTCCCTTCCACCTGATGTCTTCCACCATGAATCGTCCTCCTTCATCCTTCTCTCATCTCGTCACTCCTTCCACGCCCTTATAACTCGACACCATCATTCCTGTCGTGCGCTCGTCCTCCGCGCTAACCTCCATGCCTATCCCTCAAGCCATTCAGTTATTCCAGGTGGCAGCGCTAGAAGTCTTCCTTATCCCAAAGTGCTGAGTTGGTCGGGCCATTCTCAATCCCAAGAAGCAGTTATTGAAGCGGTTGAGGGTGGTTAGACATCGTCTCCACCATAATGGGGACGTCCTGTAATGAATTTAAGGCATGTCGATTCGCCGATGTAACTGTCAGAATATCGATCGCGTCTGCCATAAGTTGCATGATTATTCAAAGATTGCGGCTGCAGAGTGTCAGAAGCCATGCAGACACAAAGCTTTCAATGTAGTTTCTTGGTTCCGCTGTTGTTGTTGTTTTGAGTATATGTAGGCATTTTTTCCATTTTTGTATCTATCGATGGTAGATATAAGCTCCCGATTGTAAAGTTTCAGCAAATACTCTGGTCTCCTGGTTATGCCTCTGTGTTTGAGACTTCTTGGTTTATAACAAACAATTCTTCTTTTTCCATCTTTGTTTCATCTTATGCTAGAGAGTTCACAGTTGAAGGATTCACGTGGATTGTTACAGTTATGTTATGATAAAGGATTTGTCGTGGCATTTTTGTATTCTCTGGTTTCCTGTGTTTGAATATAAAGGGACTTTATATTTGAATGCTTTCTCATCCAGTCTGTTACACACCTGATGTCTGTGATAGACCTTTACACTTTCCTCATGCAAGTCTTCCGTCTACTCACCCTTTTACTACAACTCACTGTTTGAAGTTTATCAAGACCTCATTCGTCATGCATGCCCGGTCTGGTTTCCAAGTTGAGACGGTATTGTTCTGAGTTTCCTTCCATTTGATCACCCTTTAAACAAATCGTGACATTAAAGTGATGGGCGTCGGGCTCTGCTCCTGCAAGCAATCCAGGAGTGACTTCCGGCTCCAACACAATGTGACCCAGGGTTGTGTTGCCTCCACATTGTAAAGTAAAAATTTATTGATGGCCTTAATTTTTGAAATCATTGATGTATTCATGAAATCAGAACAAATAGTATGGGATAACACACACACACACACACACACACACACACACACACACACACACATATATGATCAAATTCAATGTAAACAATTACTCTGTAGAAAATTGAATTTCTCCATTCATTTGGAGTAACTAACCTTCCCTTTTGTCCTTATCCCTGTTGTAGGGTAATTACACCCTACAAGAGTTATCTCCCTTAGGCTCTTCCGAGACCTAAGACATAATAGAGATGAAACAAAGAAATTTTTCTAGATCTAAATTATACACGAAAATAATCTACGAATTGATGGAATGAAAGGTTTACTTGGTAATCTGATGGTTGTTGTAACACCCCAAGATTGAGCCCCAGTTGTAAATGTAAATATGTGTTATAGTTTGGTGAGCCAAGTTTATTATAGGCCAACAATATTATGTGATTATTAGGCCAGAGAGACTAGGTTCTAAAGGCTAGTGAGCCTATTTTTGTATATGTAAACAATCATATCATTAATAAGTTACATCGTTGCGTGTAGACTGACCATGATAAAGAGTATGGGGGACTAAACTCCACTAGGAAGGGAAAGGGGAGGGATAAGATCCTAGAAAAAGGGACTAAGATAGGGGGCTTGTCTAAAAAGGAATATTATAATATTATTCCTAAAGGATATGGTGAGGATAATTATTTTATCCTAAGTTCTTATGGGAAGGGGAATGAAACCCAAGTGGAGAGAAACAAGCTCCAGGAGAGCCATGTGCCATCAAGGGCACATGCAAATATATGTGGGGAAATTAGTTTGTCTTCCCATCCTTCCCCATTCACTCACATAACCATTTTGACCCCAGAGAGTCGAATCTCTCTATGCCTCACACACACCTTCATCAGTGATCCCGTACATTTCTTGTTATGCACAACACACCTATACCTTGCTTGAACCCGTACTGTGCCTTGCCTGAATGTTGTTGCTTCCAACACAGTTCCTTTCTTGAGTGTGGTTGCTACCATTACCTGCTCCATACCCAAACTTTGCTGCTACCATCACCCACTAGAGAGATGGATTGAAGAAGTGGGTTGTCAGTCCCATGGGATTGAACAGGTAGGTTGTTAGGCCCGTGAGAAAATCTCTCCAGGTGAGAGAATTGTTGGGAATTGGATTCTTGAGGGAGCCCAACTACAGCTATAGTGCTCTGAGACTTCCTGTCCGACCTGTTGCTGAAGCCCTGTAAGGGAAGTGGGGAAGCTGAAGGACTGTTGAGCAGAGAGGGGGCATACTTCCTGGAGTGGGACATGCATGTGGAGAATGAGAGACTATAGGATTATATTTTGAGTAGGGTCTTGGGACAAAATACCTCCTATTTTTTGTGTAGCTTCATCTTGGTTAGAAACCCCTTTACCCGGGTGGAGTTTAGTCCCAAATCGGGGGTGACCCACTGTTGAGAGTTCTGAGAAGCGTGGTATAAGGCTGGGAGGATTATGGAAGGTCTACATGTAGTTGGTGGCCATATATTAAAAGATAAGTATCAATTCTGTATGAATTATATGCTGTGTATTTATACATGCTTTCATGATTATGGGTTTTTCCCGTGTATGTTTTATGTATACTTTAACTGTTGTTTCCGCATGATTCTGTGTAGTTTCATAATATATCTGTCTGTATTAAAATTGTATAAATATATATATAGTAGAAATGAAAAATTGTTATGTGGAATTTCCGAGGGGCCTAATGATGGGTATGCTACAATATGGTATCAAAGCCCCAGTTTCTAGCACTAAGCTTGGATGGGCTGTGCAAGTTGAAATTGTAGCGAAGTTTCACAGATAATTGAATTTATAGAGTGCCAGGAGGGAACTAAGGGAACACCTTGACTGTTTTCAGAATCTCAAGAGGTTTAACGGTTCGAGAAATCCAACAAAGGAAGGAAACCACAATAACCATGGTTTTGGGCCATAAAGTTTAAATTTGGGTCATCAGATTTGTTAGGGAGAAGATAGATCCCTCACAGTTGTTGGATCTAGATAAGTAGTGTGTTTCTTAACCCCTCAAGTCCTTCAGACTTTGTTGCTTTGACAGTTTTCAAGTCTTTGACAAAAATGAGGAAAAATCCTTGTAGTCCCGAAGTAGATCTGAACCGTAGATCTCTAGTAGAAGGTGGGCCGTTGGATCTCTGAGTGGTTCAGAAATTCAACACTCTAGGAGAATTGGGTTGTGGTTGCACAGAGTAGAGTTTTTCCCAAAGTCTCGAAGTCTGGAGCCAATCCATACTGTTCGTGTATGTGGACATGTGTCTGCAGATTAGCAAGTGTTCGAAGTTCTGACGTTTAGGAGTTTTGGAGAGTGTCATGGGAGAAACCTCCAAAGTCTGAAACTTTGGCATTCAGGATATTTGAGGTAAGTTGAAGAAGAAACGCCCGAAGCCCAAAATTATGAAGCTCCAGAGCCTTGAAGCTCCAGAAAGAGTATGTTCAGAAATTCATCGTTCAAGTGTTTTATTGTGTTGTATTGTGAGATCCTCCGAAGTCTCGGAGCATCAGAGTGACGTGCCATGATGACATCACCTAGGGTGATGTGGACCAACTTATGCATGCCATGTTTCAACCTGATTCGTGCCCTTCACTTACCTATTATGCCAATTGGAACTTGACAGGTGTCACCAGTCGATTGGACCATGTGTCATCACTATATTTTTGACATGTAGCACTCTGGTGCACAGTGCTAAGGAGACCCCAAAAGTCTGGAACTTTGGTGTTCGAGATAAATAAGGTGTGATATAGAAAGATCTCTAGAATCTCCGAAGAAGCAGAGCCCCAAAGATCCGAAGATGTACCATGCGGGAGTTCACCAATTCGACATTCAAGAGAAATAGGGTGAGAGGTAGTAAGAACCTCCGAAACCCGAAGTCCCGAAGTACCATAGTCCTGAAGCTCCAAAGAAGCATTTGTTCCAAAGTTTTCCAACTCGACATCTGGGACAAATTAAGGGTGATAAAGGTGAAACCTCCGAATCCTGAAGTTCTGGAGCCCCGAAGTCTAACAAGTTCTGTTGGCTGCGCATTTTTGCAAAGTTAACAATTTTTAGATCAGAACATGACGAACATATAGTGCAGAGGGATGAAAGAGACATAGGGGGCTTACAGCTAGAAAAATGATATTGGAGGGATGGATGTCCATATGGGTATTGAAAGAACAAACTCAAATGGACACGGAGAAGGAAATGAAGAAAACATGAGTATGGTAGAGACCATTAAAAATTTGCAAAAGGATGTCCAAAGCCATAAAGATTATAATGAAAGGCTTATGAAATCCAAGGAGAAATAGGAGGACTTCAACATGAAGTTAAAATAGAGATTGAACATAATATAAAATAAATTGGATAAGAAGAGTGGCTCAAGCAAATCAGGAAGTCACAGGTCTCCTGATGAGAAAATAAGAACAAGAAGTGTTAGAAGACATCACCATCACTCCCCGAGGAATTCCAATAGGAGAGCACACAAAAAATCAAGTCCATCCCCTGTCAAGAAGCATAAAAGGTCTGGGGTGGATGAGGTACGAGGAGAAATGAACAAAATCAAACCTCCTACATTTGATGGTGAGAACAAGAAGGATGAAGATGCAAAGACACGACTGCTAGACATGAGAAAGTATTTTCAATTACATAATTATTCTTCCCACGCAGAAGGAATAATTTCCATCTATCAGCTCAAGGAAAAGGCATCTATGTGGTGGGACCAACTTGTGCAGGTGCAACACATTAAGGAGAAAAAATTTAATTGGAAGGAATTCAAGAAGTATTTTAAAACAAAATACTTGACTAAGAGATACTATGATAAGAAAATGAAGGAGTTATTTGAAATCAAGCTTGGGAGTATGACCATAGATGAATATGAGATAAGGTTCCTAGAAATGATAAAGTATGTTTCTTTCATCAAGGATGAGACAGTTAATATTCATAGGTATTTGAGTGGACTTCCATCATTCATCAGTGACAAGATACAATATGATGATCCCAAAACATTGGAGGAGACCATAAGGCAAGACAAATTCCTTTATGATCAACATAAAGAAAGAAATTGTTTCCAAAAATCTTAGGAAGACAAGAAGAAGTACAAGATGGAACAAAGGAAGAAGGGGAATAAGCCACAATTCTTTAGAAACAGTCCTCAAGGTCAACCAAATTCTAGAGAGCCAAGAACGATTGAGTCATGAGGGCAAAGGCCAAGGCAACCACCTATTCAATGTTGGGTTTGTAAAGGAGATCATATGTTTATATATTTTCCTCACATAGGTGAAAAAGTGAGAACTGTTCCCAATGTACAACAAGTTGAAATAGTGGAGGACATGGGAAGAAGTGTCTATGAAACCCTGGACAACAAGCAAAATTAGTATAGTCACATATTATTAAAGTGGAAGGTATGATCAACAACCAAACCATTGCTAGTTTAATTGATTCATGAGCTATTCATAGTTATATAGATCCTAAAATGGTGGAAATATTGCATTGCCCAAGAAGAAAGCATGTAAAATATTGGTTTGTGCATCTAGCTACAAGAGCCAAAATAAAATTTAATGAGATGGTTATGTCATGTCCTATGGACATGAATGGACTGAACACCAGGGAATATTTGAACATATTTCCTTTAGATTCCTATGACTGTATAATTGGGATGGAATGGTTGGACCAACACCATGCTATCCTATAATGTCATAACAAGGAATTTACTTGCCCGGATAGGGATGAAAAACTAAGGAAAGTACAGGGAATTTCCAGAGCAATAACTATCAGAGAAATATCAACAATGCTGCTGAAAAAAAGTTACAGAAAAGGGTTTCAAATATTTGTAGCTCATATGGAAGAGACACCTAAATATAAGGTGTCAAATACTGAAGATTATGTAGTCCTAAAGGAGTTTGAGGATGTATTTAAAGAAATAGCATGATTACCCCCTAAAAGAGATATTGATTTCTCTATAAATATGATGCCTAGAGCAACTCTAGTATCCAAGACCTCTTACATGATAAGTACCCCATAATTTAAGGAGTTGAAAATGCATCTTGAAGAGCTTCTGAAACAAGAGGTATATATGCCCAAATGTGTCACCTTGGGGTGCCCCAGTTTTATTTTTGAATAATAAGGATGGAACATTGAGACTTTGTATGTACTTCAGGAAGTTGAACAAAGTAACTATAAAGAATAAGTAACCTTTTCCAAGGATCAATGACCTCTTTGATCATTTGAAGAATGCAAAAATATTCTCCAAGAATGATCTTAGGTCAAGTTATCATCAGATTATAATTAAAGAGGAAGACATAAACAAGACTACTTTTATAACAAGGTATGGCCACTATGAATTTACAGTGGTGCCATTTGGGTTGTCAAATGGACCAGTTGTTTTCATGTGTTTAATGAATGACATTTTCAAAGAATACCCGGATAAGTTTGTCATTGTATTTTTAGATGACATTCTTATATATTCTAAGTCAAAAGAAGAGCATGCACAACACTTGAGGATGGTACTACACGTATTAAGGGAGGATCAATTGTATGCCAAATTGAGCAAGTGCTAATTTTATCAATAACGAATCCATTATTTGGGACATAACATATCAGAGGAAGGGATAACAATGGATCCTAAAAATATTGAGGCCATTGGAGGATGGTCAGCACTAAAGAATGTGACAGAAGTTAGATCATTCATGGGCCTTGGAAGCTACTAAATAATATTTATTGAAGGATTCTCAAAGATCGCACACCCAATCACTTCCTTGCAAAAGAAAGGAGTGAAGTTTCAGTGGTCAGTAGAATGTGAAAATAGTTTCTAGCACTTGAAGAAATTATTGATCAGTGCTCCAATACTAAATATTTCTGATCCAAATGAAGACTTCATTATATGCAAAAACACATGTAAAGAATGACTTGGTGGAGTCCTCAATCAAAATGGGTTTGTGGTATGCTATGAATCAAGTAAGTTGAAGGAGCATGAAAGGCTCTATGCTACTCATTATTTGGAGTTGGCAGCCATAGTGCATGCCTTGAAGATGTGGAGGCACTACCTCATGGGGAAAATGTTCGATTTGAGTACATACGATAATGGTTTCAAATATTTATTTGGACAACATACTCTAAATTCCAGACAAAACAGATGGTTAGAATTCCTCAGTGAATATGACTTTGATATACAACATATCAAAGGGAAAGAGAACAAAGTATTCGATGCACTTATTAGAAGGATGCATGAGTTGCATGCTACAACCATTATCATGTACCAAACAGATTTGAAGGACATAATCTTAGAGGCTGCAAAATCAGATTTGCAATACATTAAATTAGTGGAAAAAATACATCAAGGTCTTTTGCAGCAGAAAATTGAAGACTACCAGCTGGGAGATGATGAAATTATCATGTACATAGGCATAATTTATGTACCAAATTATCAATAATTGAAGATTATGGTATTGAAAGAAATGCATAACGTACCTTATGCTGGACACCCAGGGTATCAGAAAACTATTGCATCTATCAAGAACCAATATTATTGGCCAGGAATGAAGAAATAAGTCGTTGTGTACATTGCCAAATATTTGGAGTGTCAAAAGGTCAAGGCTAAGCATAGACACCCAGCTAAGTTTCTACAACCATTACCCATTACTGAGTGAAAATGGGAAGTGGTCACAATGGATTTCATCACCAAACTGCCCAGAACAAGAAAACAACATGATTCTATCATGGTAGTGGTGGACAAGCTTACCAAAGCTGCCCATTTCATTCCAGTGAAGCTCACTTACAAGGAAACTAACGTTGCTGATATTTATATGAGGGAAATTGCTTGACTGCATGGTATTCCCAAGAAAACTGTGTCTGACAGAGATACAGAATTTACATGAAAATTCTGGAAAGGATTATTTAAAGGTTTTGGAACAAATTTGAATTTTAGCACAGATTATCATCCATAATATGATGGACAAACAAAGAGGGTGAATCAAGTGATTGAAGCATATGTTGAGGATGTATGTGATGGATAAACCAAAAAAATGGGAAGACTACCTACACTTGGTAGAGTTTGCTTATAATAATGGGTAACACACATCTCTAAAGATGAGCCCATTTGAGGCACTTTATGGAAGAAAGTGCAACATGCCTGTAAGTTGGGACAACCCAAGAGATAGAGAAGTAGTTGGGCCGAAATTACTCAGGGAAATGGAAGAGCATATGTAAAAAATAAAGCAAGGCTGCTCAAGAAAGGAATAAAATATATGCTCATAAGGACATAACTCACAGGTAATTTAAAGTGGGTGACCATGTATTCTTGAAAGTGAAGGCCAATAAAAGTTCCCTGAAGTTGGTAAATTGTTCAAAGTTGGCATCTCGTTATTGTGGGCCGTTTGGAATCCTAGAGAGGATTGGGCCTATAGCATATATGCTTGCATTACATCCATCAATGTCTATTCATAATGTATTCCATGTATCATTTCTCAAAAAGTATATAACTGATGCTAATCATGTTATTGATTGGAGTGTGATTCAGGTGGATAAAGAAGGTGCTTTTCAAGTGCATCTAGCGTGCATACTAGACCGAAAGAGGACGTGGCTTCATAATCAAGCCATAGATATAGTAAAGATCCAATGGACCTAGTACGGTCTTGAGGGTGCAACTTGGGAGCACGAGGATGCTATGAAGGAATAATACCCGCATGTTTTTGAAATTTTGGTGGTAAATGTGTATATATATTTCACTGAGGACAATGCATAAAATAAGGGGGGGGGATGTAACACCCCAATATCGAGCCCCATTTGTAAATGTAAATATGTGTTATAGGCTGGTGAGCTAGGTTTATTATAGGCCAACAAACTTATGTGATTATCAGGCTAGAGAGCCTATTTGCTAAAGGCCAATGAGCCTATTTTTGTATATGTAAACACTCATATCATTAATAAATTACATCGTTGCATGTAGACTGACAACGATAAAGAGTACGGGGGACTAAAATCCACTAGGAAGGGAAAGGGGAGGGCTAAGAGCCTATAAAAAGGGGCTAATATAGGGGGCTTATCTCAAAAGGAATATTATAATATTATTCCTAAAGGCTATGGTGAGGATAATTATTTTATTCTAAGTTTTTGTGGGAAGGGGAATGAAACCTAAGTGGAGAGAAATGAGATCCAGGAGAGCCATGTGTCATCAAGGACGCATGCAAATATATGTGGGGAAATTAGTCTTTTTTCCCATCCTTCCCCATTCACTCACCCAACCATTTTGACCCCAGAGAGTCAAATCTCTCGATGCCTCATGCACACCTTCAACAATGATCCTTTACATTTCCTATTATGCACAACGCACCCATACCTTTCTCGAATCCGTACCATGCCTTACCTGAATGTTTTTTCTACCAACATAGTTCATTTCCTGAGCGTGGTTGCTGCCATTACCTGTTCCATACCCAAAATTTGCTACTGCCATCACCCATACCCGGTGGACTAGAGAGATGGATTGAAGAAGTGGGTTGTCAGACCCATGGGATTAAAGAGGCAGGTTTCCAGGCCTGTGAGAAACTCTCTCCAGGTGAGAGAATTTCTAGGAATTGAATTCTCGAGGAAGCCAAACTGCAGCTATAGTGCTATGAGACTTCCTGTCCGACATGTTGCTAAAGTCCTGGAAGGGAAGTGGGGCAACCAAAGGATTATTGAGAAGATAAGGGGCACAGTTCACGAGGTGGGACATGCATGTGGGGAATGAAATATTGTAGGTTGATAGTTTGAGTAGGATCATGGGACAAAATTCCTCCTATTGTCTATGTAGCTTCAACCTTGTTATAAACTTTTTTACCCAAGTGGAGTTTAGTCCCAGCTCGAGGGTGACCCACTGTTGAGAGTTCTGAGCAACATGATATAAGGTCGGGAGGATCATGGAAGGTCTGGATGGAGTTGGTGGCCATATATTAAAAGATAAGTACCAAATTGTGTATGAATTACATGCTATGTATTTATACATGATTTCATGATTATGGGTTTTTCCTGTGTATGAATTACATGCTATGTATTTATACATGATTTCATGATTATGGGGTTTTCCTGTGTATGTTGTATGTATACTTTAACTGTTGTTTCCACAAGATTGTGTGAAGTTTCATAATATATCTGTTTGTATTGAAACTGTATAAATATATACAATAGAAATGATTTTTTTTTATGTGGCATAGCCCAGGGGCCTAAGGATGGGTATGCTATAGCTATTCTGGCATGCTCCTTAACTGTTATCTTTCTCAAAGATGCCCTTCTCTCTTACCAATATGGATCTGCACACATAGAGACACAAATAAACCTTTCGCAAGAACAAACAAATCCTGTATAAATAGATAATAGATCTACTAATATAACATAAGAATATAAATTCCCTACAAAGATTATAACAATTACATAAAATCAAGGAGGAAAATCTTGTACATATTCTACGAATGGAAAAATGGTTTACAACTTACAATCAAGGAAGTTAATGCAGTCCTTTCCCAAGTTCCTTGCCCAAGATCTTTAATCAAACTGCCATAATAAGTTTGCTTTCTCCTTTCTCTCTCCTTTTCCCCATGAGAGACCCTCAAGAGATTCTTCCTTTGTGACAATTCACTTATCTCTTTCTCTTCTTTAAACAAGATCCTTTTCAACATCAAAGATTCCCCTACCTTAGGGGGTTCTTCTTTTCCCACTACATTATTTGGTTCTTCGTTAGCCTCAACAACATTCACATTCCTTTGATTTGCTGATTTATTTTTAGGACAATCCGAAGACATGTGTCCTAACTCTCCACATGTGTAACATATGATTTCTCTTTCTCTTCCCATTCATTTGGATCTAAATATTCTTCCTCTAGAGTCCCCTTTTTGTGTTTATTGGATACTAGAACTCTCTTCCTCACTCTTAGAAGTCTGGAATCTTCCTCATTTAGAAGATCCTCTTCCTCTTGTTGGATTTTTCCCTCTACCTCTTTGGTTATGCTTCCTTACCAGCTTCTCCTCTACCTTCAAGGCTCCTGGTAAGCATCTTCAACAATACTGGGAGTCAATAGACTTATTTCATCCTGAATGTCATATATCAAACCATTTATGTACTTGAACACTTTTTCCACATCTTCCTCTATATGTCCATCTCTAATGCTCAATTTGTAAAACTCCTTTGTGTATTATTTGACTGCCAATCCTTTTGTCTCAAATTCTGTAGTTGTCTAAAGAGGTTTGGATGATAATCCTTTGGCATAAACTTGCTCTTAATTTTCCTCACCATTTTTTTCCCAATTCTTAATCTTGGACTTACCTTTTCTTTCCCTATATATCTGTACTTCTTCCCACCATATGGTTGAATTCCCTTTCAACTTGGTTGCTCGATACTTCACTTTCTTCTTGTCTTCAATCTCTTCAAAATAAAATTACTTGTCCATGGTGTTAATCCAATCCATTAGCTATAGCACATTAAAATTCCCTTCATACATGGGAAATTATACCTTTTGTCTGCCACCAGCCTTCACAAGCATCCTCCAAACTCTGGTTTCTTTAGTTACTTCCTCGGCTTCCTCATAAGAGGATTCTTCTTCATCATTGATACCTCAGAGATTAGGTTCTCTTCTTTGGGCTATATCCATAGCTTGAATACTTGTTATAAGTTGTTGTGTTTCTTGTAGTAGAGCTACATTTTCTACAGGTCTTCATCCAACATTATCTCCTTATCCCCTTTGTGGTGGCATGGTTCCTAGAATTCAAGCACAATAGCTCACTCTGATACCAAAATGATATCTTGGTTAGAGACAATACATAACCAAGACCATATCCTTTATACCCTTATCATAATATGTCAAATTGCAGGTGCTTAAATCCATGGCCCAATAACAAACATGCACATGATTTTAGACAATTAAGGTCCAAGGCTTAATCTCCTTTTTTTAACACCAGAATACCACTACCTATGACTAGGTGCTAATCCAAATGGGCACTAACTGATACCTTTTTTCCTTTCCATATTGATGGATATGTCTTAATCAAATAGTGACCTTGGATGAACCTCGTTGTTTCACAAACCCAATGTTACAAGGGAAAAACTCTCTATGGCCAAGGGTAAACCACAACAGATAGGTATGACTGCAAAAATCAACTCAATTTCAACATGTGCTATATAAAATGATGTGCAATACAAGGAAGAAGCCTACCTCGATCCAATCGTTTGATTTCATTCCACCATTGAGCACTTTGACCCAAAGATTTACACCTACAAGAAGTTCTCAACAAACAAGCGATGCAAGTATATAGTGACAATATATAAAATGAGTTAGCACATTAGATAGCACAATCCATTAATAAACATTACAAACATGCCCATGGATAATAATCATATATTTTCAAGATATTGATAGAATGGGAAAGAAGTATTTCTATTAATAATTGATCAATAGAAGTATCAACATTACATACTTCTGTGTCGGCACAGTTCAAAACCAAGAAACTAAGTTCCTTCCAACTGGGTCTCCACCACTTCAATCCTCCACCAAAGGCAAGCTCATAGCAAAGAGGTAATGAGGTCCTCTCAACAATAAGGAAAGAGCTTGGAGGCTGAACACTGTGTTCAGACTTGAGGGACAAAGGGATGCAGACTCAATATGATGTAATTTCTCCAGAGTAACTTTGCTCTCAAATTTGAATGCTTTCTCCTCTTTTTCCATAGCTCGAAATCATGCTTGTATAGCCTCCAGAATGCAACTGAAGGGACAAGTCAGAATGTTTCCAGTATATGGAAGGCCAAAGATCAGAAATATTTTGTCGTGACATGGAAACCCAGCCTCATTTTGTATTTTTTGGCACAAATCCTGATATACGTGAGTTGTAGTGGAGTAGCAAGCGTATACGTATCTTGAAAAGCAGTTAGGGAGAGTATATGTGGAAATATATATATTTTTGGCTCTGGATTTATCAAAAGGGGGTTGATAACTCTGCATAGGGAAATGGAAAAAGGCCCTCTGTGCAAGATAGCAATGGTGAGGCAAATCTTGCTATAACAAATGCCCCCTAATGTGTGATATCAGAGGAGTATCTGCGATGGCCAAAATACATTATAAATAACCCAGAAGTGGAGTGGTAGAGAACTAGCTGGACGAACTCAATTGCTCATTACATTATGTACTAACTTTGCATACATGGTTGCCAATAATACGATGCAGATCCATGTGGAAAATATACCAACAAGTGTTCATGGCAATGAGTAGGAAAGTATAAATGTGGTTACATGGCATTAGCTATCATAGTCATGAACAAGGCCCAATGAAACCAGTCTCAACATCAATCTGAAGATATCTATATACCATGGAGTACAATCTAATCTCCCATGATCGCTGAAGTCAAATAGGTACTGGTCCAATGAAATGGAAGCAATAGCTCAGGAAATATGCGTCCACAAAGTGATGTCTTCAAGTCTTCAATACAATCTGCCAATGGTGCAAGTCTACACCATGTGAATAAATGAGTTGAGGTCGAACATGATGAGACATCGTTTGATTACTGGTCTTTGAGGTATACCGTTAAAAAACTCGAGATAGCCTACCAATGATGAAAGTAGGTATCAAGGCACCAAGTACATCTCTACAAATGTGAATAAAGGAGTTGGTGTCGAACACTTGAGAGATCGATTGATTGGGAGACATTGATGTATTCCCATCTTTCAATGGTGAGAGATCCTGCTACTAATGACTACAAGCCTCAAGGTACTCATAAAACTCTAGGTCTCATATCCAAAATACATGAGTTGAATTCGATGGAAAGAGACCCGCTGAAAGAAGAGCATTAAGGCATCTCTCATCAGTCAGCACGAGGAACAAAGCAAGAGCTTCATGATTTGGTGGAGATCGGACAAAGAACATGTTCACGAACCAACAACCCTATGTGTCTTTTGCGTGTGCCAAATGCAAGTGGTACACGAAAAAGACCCTCTGAATAACAACCAATGATGAAAACTGCTAACAAAGGTGAGGAAACCACCAATAAGGATAATGGCATCCAAGACACTGCACGAATCCCAAAGTGTGAATAGATGTCTTGTCGTCGAACAAAAGGGAAACCACCCAGTCAACAACGCATGATGAAATGTCGATTGTTGGGTTCAAGGTGACCTACCAATGATGAAAGTAGGGCCAGGGTGCATCATAAGACCAAAGTATCATGTGATTCTGAGACAAACTGAGGGTATGGCCGACATGAAAAGTCAATATTTATGAGGAGTGGTCGACACAGGTTGATAGAATTCCTTTGAACAAGAGCATGAGACATACGGTGGACTCCAACAGCATAGACTTAATGATGTGACAACTAGATGCAGTAGGCATCCATAATGTTCTCTATAGTGACTGGAAGATTAACCATTTGGTAGAGAAAATTCTTTAACGAGATCATCTTCCTAAGGCCATTGTTATCACTACAATTTCGTCCGCAAATGGTTACAAGAATTCAACATTGCCAAACAGTTATGAGGTCATCCATGGACCAAAATTACCCCAAAAGAATTTCCAAAGGGTCAAAAACTATGCAACCAATGCTAAAATTAAAGTGCGCTATGATTACACAAGGCGCACGTGCACATGCGCAAACTAGAAATGCAGGAAAAGCGCACATGTGCCTGATGTGCGACTGTGTTCACAAAAAGCCGCGCACTTGTGAGAATGACACATTTATGAGAGTGGTCAGCCTCCCACCCACTTCTGGTTCAGCTTCCAAGTTGATTTGAGACTCAAATCTGGACTGGATCCGATTGGGTGGCTGGTCAAAGACCTAGAAATGCCCTAATTAGTTTCTTTACACACTACAAGATGGTTGCACAATACCTCAAAGAGGTGATATAAAAAGGCCATGGATGCACTTCATTTTTCAAGGAATTTCAATAGCAAAGTTATGCTGCCACTATTCTCTTGAGGAATCCCATATTTCCATCAAGATTATACTAGCATCATTGCATTGGGCAATCCATCTCATCCCTTGAGTGGATTAGCAAAGAATTCTTTCACCATTTTCATTTTCAAAGTTGTAAGAAGAGCTTATTTGTGGGGGTCCAAGAGCCCTCCCTTGGAGGAAGAAGGGACTCATAGTCCTCTTTCTTCTTGGTGTTTTCTTTCACTAATATCAACCTTACCATTGGTGACATGGGTATTATTATTTCTTTTGTCCTTATGTCCCTATGTTCATTAGTTTAGTTGTTGTTTTATTTCTTAGTTGTTCTTTGATATTTCTTTCTCTAACCCTTTTCCTTACATCTGTCCTACTTAGAAAACCCAACTAATCTTGCAAGAACATCTATTTTGCTCACTAAGGTGATGAAAGAGGTGCAACATATTGGCGACTCCACCGGGGAAAGGTATCAATTTCCTACCCCATTTGGGTTTTTCTAGCTCTTCTTTTGGTTTATTTAACTTGCAGGTGCATTAACCAACCTAAGCCGATCTTCTAAACATCCAATTCCAAGTTGAATTGGGAGAATTCCATCCAGAATTTTCTTTCATGGCCGTGTGTCATCTGTGCACAGGTTTTTTGGCCCACAGACGCATGTGCACATGTGCTTAAGTCACAGTTGTATTTTGTGCACCTGTGCCCATAAGCTCATTTCGGTCTACGCACTGACACTCAGTGCACCTCTGTCTCCACTAAGACCCATGCACCTATGCAAAAATTACACATTGTAAGGTTTTTTGTGATTTGGGGAAGGCCCTTAGCCTCCTTAAAAGTTATTTCATGCATGTTTTAAGCTGCACCACACTGAGTGCCCTCTTCATATAAAGGGATTAGTCAAAACACATAGGCACTTAGGGGGTTTAAAATTATTATTTCCTCTTTTGATTTCATTTTCGCCACATGGATGGCTTTCTTTGACTAAAAATATAAGTTGAAAATCATTTGAAAACACATCTAACTTGCATTGGGACTAGAATTTGGATAACAATTGCTTAGTATGCTCTTCCCTCGTGCCTCCAAGCGACCTTGAGAAACATAAAAAGATTGTGGGACAATTTCATCTCCCTTAAGAAGATTAAAACCTTTAGGAGAGGACAACAACCCTTCTTGGGACTCCTCTTAGTTTATTTTTCAAACACATCTTAAGATTGTAACGGACCCATACATGCCCACATGCTACAAAGATAGGATAGTGTTGAAAGTTACTTTCTTAGATTAAATCACTGTGGAATTTTAAAGGTTTTGTAACGGGCCTATACATGCCCACATGATCACAATCTAGGATAGTTTCAAAACTTTTCTTAGATTAAATCACAATAGGGAGTTAAAGGAATAGTAACGGACCCACATGTCCACATGCTAGCTTCCTAGGGACTTTTGAATTATGCAAGGTTGTACCAAAGAAATTTAGCTAATTAGGTAATCAACACTTGTAAGGACCAAGCAAAGTCCACATGCATCAAGGTGACACCTAATTCATTAAAACATTGGCACACTTTCACTCATTCACACACAAAAGTCACTTATCACTCACATAGTTTTTTTCTCGAAAATGTGGAGGTCAAAGTAAGTTTCCTCCAAAGGGATTCCGAAACACCCCACCCTTTTCTTGACGAAACTATCCACTCCCATTTAATTTCAACGAGGTTGGTTCACACCCCCAA